>JAJEJO010000600.1:87032-122570 GCA_020662805.1 Glaucomys volans | reverse complement strand
AGGGGAAGGAAGGAAGGAAGGAAGGAAGGAAGGAAGGAAGGAAGGAAGGAAGGAAGGAAGGGAAAATGTTTGTGCTTTTTGAACATCAATTAGTCAGATATTTTCTGTCAGGTCAGTAAAAGCATGTCTTAACGTGTTTGCAGAGAGAGGTATGTAAAGCATCTTGCCAGAAAGTGGAGACAGGAGTGAGGGAAGGTGTTGGTCATTTTATTTTTCCTCAGGGAATGAAGTGTCCTGACAGAATACAGTGTTCCCTGGGTATGGATGAGGCCCCAGGCAGTGCAGCACACACCATGCTTCACTATGATACTCTCTGGCTCTATTGTGGAAGCTCTCCATTCTCCCTTTTCTTTAAATGGATCACTGACCTGGAAAAACTGTGCTTATGGGAAGATTTGCACTCAGCTCCCTCCTCAGTGGAAGCAGAAGGCAAATGGTGACCACAGATGGCAACATCTGTATGGGAGAAGCACCTCCATAGGTGCCTTTCAGATTCTGAGGTGTCCAGGCCTGGAGCTACGGCTCAGTGGAAGAGTGCACGAGTGCAGGATGCATGAGGCCCTGGGTTCCAACACCCATGTGCGCACACACACACCCAAAAATAACCCAGAAAGAAAACAAAAAATTGAAGTGTCCAGTCTATTATGTGCTACAAGCCTCTTCTCTACCATGCTTAATTAAAAAGAAAAATATTGGAGGCCATCTTTGTACTGTCACTTCCGTGTTTGTTTCACTATGGGATGACTTGCATTCATAGCTTTAAGTTTTTCTCTTCTGTTCCTATTTTCCAAATAGGAACCATGAAACACAATTATCATCAATTATTTTACCAGGGAATTGAGGAAAATCTGAGAGTAAGTCCCTTAGGATTGATTTCTAGATTTAGCCATTAACTGCGAGCCTGAATATTTCTTCCTTTTGCTACAAGAAAAAAACAACCCACTGGAGAAATCATGTTGCTGATGAAACTGAAATGAGAGCATAAAGTCAAATGTCCCCCATAAATCTTCCAGCTGGGGAAATGAGAGAAGCTTCCCTAAAAAGGGATGAGATGGAGGGGAATTGTGTCATCATTTGGAGCCTGTTTACAAGATTTAAGTTATCTGCACAAAGTCAGCTTGCTAGTCTTGTTTGCAAATGTATTTGAAAAGAAAGTCAACAAAAGTCAAATTAAAAATTTATAGAGGGCTGGACGAGTTTTTAAAAAAGAGTTTAAATCTATTTGCCCAAATTTCTAAGTTAATATTTAGAATTTATGATTTAAATGTGAAAATGTGACATTTGAGAAGACACACCTTTAACTTAAACCAGGCTTGATTTGTACACTTTCTTTACCATCTTTCCTCCCTACTTTATAATTGCATGCACTGCTTTTTCCCCACTTATTATTGTACCGTAAGCATTTTTCCATGTTATAGTCTTCATAATTATCCTTCAATTTATACCCTAATATTCGAACAACTACATACACCATATATACTTTCATCATTCCTTTTTTGGTTATTTACATTGTTCTCAATTTTTCATTATTATGATTGCATTGAGCATTTTGAGGAAGTTAACTTGTTTCAGTATTTGAATTTCTCTTTCCCCTCTTCCTCCTTCTTCTCTTCCTTCTCCTTCTTCTTCCTCTTCTTTTCCAATACTGCAGATAGAACCCTGGAGGCATTCTACCCCTGAGCTATGTCCCTAGCCCTTTTTATTTATTTTTTAGACAGGTTCTTGCTAAATTGCCGACGCTGGACTTGAACCTGCAATCCTCCTGACTCAGGCTCTTGAATTGCTTAGATTACAGGTGTGTGCCATCATGCTCAACTCAAATTATTTCTTTAGAGTAGACATCCAGAAGTAGAAATAGTGGATTAAGTAGCATGTACATTTTTATTCCTCTGTATGGTTTGCAAAATTGTTTTCCCAAGGAATTATACCTAGTTAGTCAGTCATTAGTAATGAATGAGACGTTTGTTCTTACCACTATTGGATATTAATGGGTATAATTTGTTCATTAATTTAATAGCAAAATAACATTTACCTGGAAGCTTTAAAATTCTTATGAAGGCAAATATTTTATCCATCTTTTCCTCTTAGCTTTCGCAAATTGCTCTAGGTTTAGCAGGCTGCCCCCTTCCCTGTCCAGAGCATGGAGTTTGTAAATGTTTGGGGCAGGGAGCAAGCTCCCCTGGCCTGGGCCACACTGTAGAGTGACTGAATCAAACCATTTGGAGGTAGGTCCTGGCCTCCACATGATTTTTTAATGTACATTCAAAACTGAGAACCTCTGGCATATAAAATGGGGATTAAATCTGACTTTGAAGGTGCTAAATAAGAAGAAAGGCAATGGTTTCCCTTTCAGCAAAGATATGTGAGGGTAGTTTGAGGGGATAGTAAGGTCAAAGGAAGGTGCTCTTGAAAATGGAACAGGTGGCCTAAATGTGTTTGAAAATAGGGGGACCAGATTTTGTGGAAAGAGATAAGAGAGGCTAAGAGAAAAAATGACGAAGCAAGCAGAAATGAACTGGGTGCACATGCCTATAATCCCAGCTACTTGTGTGACTGAAGCAGGAGGATGCCAAATTCAAAGTCAGCCTGGGCAACTTAGAGAATCCCTGTCCCAAGACAAAAAAAAATAGAAAGGTCTGGGGATGTAGCTCAGAGGTAAAACACCCCTCGGTTCAAATCAACAACAAAAACAAAAAAGAAAGCAAGAGTGAGGGAGAGGAGTTGGCTCATCACCCCTGGAAGGAGGAGTCGGCACGTGTAAGGGAAAATAGTTATTGCTCAGAGGTATATGAGGACAAGAAGAGGAGTAAGAATGCAGGAATACTTTAAGGAATGGAAGTTGGCATCAGCTGAGCCTGATCTCAGACAGCAGAGTCATCTCCTGGCAATGGAAGTGTTGTGAGACAACCTCGGCAGAGGAGGGGAAAAGAGGAAATAAAAGGATAGTGTACTAAGAGCTGCCACATTAGTCAACTGTTCATTAAAGTCACCAACACTGTTCATTAAAGTCACCAGTGAGAAAACAAGCAACAAACTCATGACGAAATTTAGAGTTGACATTATTAACTGTCATTTATTCACACTACCCTTCCGAGTCTGTGACAGTGAGCTGACTCTAACATTGGATCGGCCAAAGTTCAAACAGAAGACCAGAACATTATGGATGATATAAAAAAGAGATTTTTTAAAAAATGTGGATTAGACCATAAGCAATTGTGGGATCTATTGGAGAAGGCTATGCACACAGTTGCCTCTGAATCTGGTGCTGGAACTGAAGACCCTATAGGTCAAGAACAAAGAAGAACTGGATGTGCAATGAGAAAGAGCAAAGATAGTCTGGAACACGTGAGGACAACAGTAACCCTATTCATTGTACATCTTCAGTCTTGAGAGTGTTAGTGACTAGCAGAAGAAGCTGGTGCTCTTTGTCAGAGGTGCACACATAGCTGGCCCAGGACCTGGAGTTGCTGATGCGGGGGGGAACTGGAAGGCGTGGGACCCGCACTGGCATGGTAGACCAGCAGATGCCTAACAACGTAAATGAGCTGCCAAGGTACCTGGTGAAAACTGACCTGAGCATAAAAATGACTACCGCCTAAACTTTGCCTTCCAGATCTCACTTAGAGAACCATGGAGAAAAAGGAATTCTGGGAGGCTTGGCTTCAACATGGCTGAGTTGACACCTTATAGTCACCACAAACATAAAGTCTTAAGTTTCAGAAGTGTTTTAAAGCACTCTACAGACTTATGGCAGGAATCCAGTACAAGAAGTAGATTGCAAGCAGTATTTGAGTTTTGTGAGAGGAGAAACGACATCCCCAAAATTACTATTTGGGCCCAAAGTCACATCTTGTCTTCTGGCTATAATTATGGCATTCAGAACTTGGTTTTCTGGTCCTATAAGACGTGAGAACAGAGATGCCCTCTCTCTCTTGCTGGTGGTGGTGTGCATTGCTGAGGAAACTGTGTGCATCTGTTTTATAATGGTCACTGCAGAGAAGTGTGGGGCAAAAGGAGTCCCCAGGGTTTTTGGAAATCTAGCCTTCCCTGAGCCTTTTCTTGTCTCAGCACACCATTGTAACCTAGATGTGCCATGGGATTGAGAAAGGCTTCCTCAGCCAGCACTGTGAACAGTGCCTGGTTTGAGTGATTAATTCTTCTGCGGGGGTAGCACAGCTGTAAATTTGAAGACTCTGCAAAGTCCCAGATCCTCATAAAGCAGTTCACATATTTGCCATCCAACGAAGCATGGCTGAAATAATATAGTCTTGTTGAAGGTTTTGGGAATGTAGTATCAGCTGGACCCCGGACCCTGTGGCTTCTGTCCTTTCCCATACAAGATATCAGCCAAGGAGTCAGGCCCTTTTGTTTCTGAGGGAAGGAGACAACATCTGCTCTGGCATGTGTCCTACCTGCTTCATCTTTCACCTGGCTTAACACAAAGGGAATCAACACCAACTTAGAAACTAGACCACAGAATCCTCCTGCCTATATTTAAGGTCATATGGCCACATCTGATGTCTTGGAAAGGGTAAAATTTGAGATTTTAGTCAAGTTCAGATATCATTTACTTTTATTACAGATGTGCAATCAAGCTAATCTGGAAAGTAGAGCTTCTTCAGGGAATGTCGTTTGAAGAATTTTGGAAAACATTCTTGGAACCATGAAAGGTTGATTTCCCAAAGCTTTCCTCTCTCTCTTTCTCTCACTTTTCCTTCTCTTTGCCCTTCATTCTCATTCCAGAAACACATAACCAAGTGTTTCCTGGGATCAGACTGGTGATATGGCTAGGGATACCAAGGAGGGAGACAGACTAATCAGCACAGCATGGTGTGATAGGGGTGGGTCACAGTGTTCAGGGTGCAAAGGGTAGATGGCTATTGGGTGAGCTGAGTCTTGAGGCAAGTGCAGGAGTTACCTGGTGGTCTCCTCTGTCCTTTGGTTCTCACTTGTCTGTCCAAACATCTTCCTTTTAGACCCTTTGCCAACAACTACAATGTTTCTGAAGAAAGAAGACCCTGGAAGCTGGTAGTGAACCTTGAAGTCACCTGGTAATGGCCATCTCTAGACCCCATCACCTGGGTAAAGAAATCTTCTCAAATATCAAATTCTCCTAACTTTCTGATTCTCCTGAAGGACCCAAAGTCAAGATTCAAACACCCAATCACATGCTAACTTTTAATTACAGACAGCAAGTCTTCTCAGCTATGTTGGCTGTTAGCATTTCTGCAACTCTCTTAGACTACAAACACATTTTGCTTTCAAGATCTTTCCTGTATTCATAGTTTTCCTGGCTGCTTGCTACATTTTGCTGCTGCCTCTACTTTTCACGCATTCCCCATCCATACCACTACATGTAAGGGAGTGGAAACAGTTTTGAACATAATTTGACTGCCAGCCTGAGAGTTGATTTTATCATCCACTTACCCCCTGGTATCACACCCATCCTTCCAATGGTTACCTCTGGTACGTGGCTCAACCTTAGCCTGAAGAAGTTAATTGCCAAGGAACTGGAACCAGCTCTCAAGGGCGGAGCTTTAGGAGACTGACGTTACAGTTACCAGGTCTGCAAAATGGGATTGAGCAAAGTGTGAGATTGCTATGAGACCAAGGGCAAAATTTTATACATATATAAGACCTTGAAAATAGGTACTAAGAGAGAAAGACCCTTTGGATCCACTTTTGCAGAATCTTTAGGAACAGTGGGTCACTTATCCAACTGTTATGGATGCTACATCTGGAGTCAAGAAGACAATTTCAGGGTCTTGGAAGTGGCTGTCTGCCTGGTGACCAAAAGGCTACCTTATGCTGCATACAAATCTGGGGACCAGCATTATCCACATTATGTGAGAACTTAAAAATGCTGAAGCTCAGGCTTCATACTTGATCTAGAGTAATACAATCTGCATTTTAAAAAAGATCCCAGGTGATTCTTATGCACAGTGGGATTTGAGAAGTTCTACTACAGAGGTTTATGGCTTTCACATACATAAAATCCTTATAAGAGCAGGACAGAGGAAACTGAAGATTTAAAGTGAGTGACTCATCTAGGGTCACAGGGCTGGAACTAGAAATTTCTTAACTGCTACTGGCTTGGAGCTCTTTCCGCTGCACCATTTTCTGCTGAGTAACTGTCAGGAGAGAATCATGGCAATGGATATTCCTATTGGACTCTCACCATATGCCAAATCTTATTCTGAGCTGTTATTTAATCTCACTGGATCTGAGATGGGGACACTCATTTTTCTCATTTTTAACTAGTGAAGTGGTAGAGCACCAGGAAACAACTAGTATCTTTCAGACTCTGAGTTACTCACATGGAGAGTTCGATTTTGGATTTCCCACTAGGAACTTGAAAACAGGAAAGAAATGAGGGAATAAACAAGGAACTAGTTGTGTGACACTGGACAAGTTGACCCACCTTAGGTTCCTCTTAAAAAATGAGGTTGAGCTAGATGATCTTTAAGGCATTTTCTAGCCCTGAAATTTTATGATTCTATGTCCTTTTCCTTAATATCTACCGATTAATTTTCTTCTGAGCAGTTTGGACTTAGGATCAGAAACTGCCAGCTGAGACCAGAGGATGGGGGATGGGGAGTGGTGGGAGAGGCACATTTGACTGTGTGGGACAGATGTCAAATCCTGTACCCAGTCTGCTGACCAGCCTCACCAACCTGCTATGTGGTGTCATGGGGCAACTTCCAGCATGGCTGTTCCACAGAATTTCTGAGAATCATCTAAAATCACTCCTTACAGCTATACCTTACCTTTCCAATTCAGCTGGAAACAGGATACTTTTAAGGAAGAGAAGGTAGTTGGGCCTGGAGAGTTTCCTACAAACCCCTCATGACAGAATGAGTTAACTGCCAATGAATCAGAAACATGTGGTACTCAACAGGCCTCTCCCAGAATGTGCTGAGGGAATCACTTTCTCTCAAAACACATGGGGCTTGTTACCAAATCCAGGACCTCTGAGGTCCAGTTTGAAATGTATTGTCAAATAGGCCATGGTCTCTAGGGCCAGATTAATGCATCTTTGCTCCATCTGTGGGAGATTATTTTCCAATTGTACTATTTGGTGATTGTGACTCAGAATGAGGCCCGATTGGGACAGAGGTTTAAAAGACACCTGACCAATTATGCCTAAACAAACACAGCTTAACGCAGATCACCAGCAAGCACTACTTTAGTCACAGTGCAAAAGAACACACACTCATTGCTTCTATTTTCGGAAAATTAATGAACGATCTCAGTTATGGCGAAACAACCCTGCAGAACAAGGGTCAGTTTGCTCTTTTAATCAAGAAGCTTTGCCAAATATTTACTAAAATAGGGCAGACTCCTTGTAAAATTATAAATAGTTTTGTTTCTTATTTAAAATAAAAAAGGTCCCTAGCACCGTATATGGTCTGGTCCTTTGATAGCACTCAAGTGTTTTTATAGTAGGATTTCCATTGTGGTCTCTGCTACAGAAAAAAAGAAGACTGCAGCACGAGGTCAGAGAAAAATGATATTTCACATAAAAATCTGATAGAAAATGCTGCAGAGTAAACTGTGAGTAATGTTGTCTCAGGAGGATAAAGCTTGTGGTCATGCTATGCTCAGACTCAGTGAAGACCAAGCTTTCTTCAGCTGACTCAGTTGCTTACTCGGTTGGTTCCTCCCTGAGAGAACCCCAATTCTGCTCAGTTATCTGTCTCTCCCCAGTGTGATTCAGGGCTCCATGTTCAGCTCCAGGGGCATGTTCTATTTAGGCAAACCATGGGATTTCCCCTTAATTGGTATAGGAACAGGCATGTGACCCAGTTCTGTCCAATAAAAAGCAGACAGTCTGGTGGGGGTAGTGGTCAGGGGAAAGTTGTCCTTGCTCCTAAGAAAGAGAACAAAAAAAGACAGATGATTCTGCCTATGGGAATCACAGTCCTGTCCTGGTTGGATATGGTGCTGGCAAAGTGGCAGCCATCTTGCTTTCAGGAGAGGGCAAACTGATGCAGGGGTTGGGCAAGGTAAGAGAATCAGTGAGAGATGGAGCACGGTCCTGACACATCACATCTGGAGTCCATCTGCCTTTGGATTTCAAGTTATATGAAACAATAAATTTCCTTATTTTTTAAGTTTGTTTGAGTTGGTATTTCCAGCTCATAAAAGCATCCAAACTGATCTAATATAGCTTCCAAATCAACATACAGACCAGCCATCCATCTTCTCATTACATTTTCCTGAAAACATCTCCTCATGCATTATTTTGCCAAAACATTTCTGAAAGGATAAATTTCCCCCCAAATATTATAACATAAACTATATATTAATCAATAAGTCTAAATAGTGATTATTCACTGATTACCACTTATTTCATTTCATTTCTCAAGCTAGATGAATCAGAGAGGCATCCTAAAACATCCTTTTTGAATAAAAGTAACCTTAAGTCAATAACACATGTACTTCCAGGACGGACTGAGGGGATCCATCCTCTCTCTCTCTCTCTATCCCTCTCGGTACCAATATTGAACCCAGGGGCACTTAACCATGATCCTCATTCCCAGCCCTCGCTAAGTTGCTGATGCTGGCTTTGAATTCATGATCCTCCTGTCTCAGCCTCCCAAACTGCTGGGGTTACAGGCATGCACCACCACGCCAGGCTTCCAACCTCTCTCTTATGTACTACTTGCAAAGAATAGCTGGAATGTCAAGACAACTGATGCAGGTCAGGGTTGACTGATGGAGGGCCTGTACAGCAGATCCTGCTGATTTAATCAAGAGTCAAACCTCTGAGATTGTCTGAAACCCTAAATTAGGATCTCAATCTCCAGTTTCAGAAAAAGCTTATTGGCCTAATGTGAAATGTAAGAAGTATGGATTCTCTTGAGTGCTGTCTATTTATGCCTTTGTATGCATCCCAATAATCAGCTTTCAATTTTTTAAAAATGTAAATTTAATCTCAAATTATCCTTTTTGTAGGGAGTCAAGAAGTTGACACAAATAAAAGGTACTGTTCACATTTTGCTTTTAGAATTTCTATTTTCATCTTTTTTTTTTACTACCATCAAGTGTCTTTATATACAAATATTCCAAAACAAAGAAATACAGTAAAAAAGTCTATGAGAATTCCAAAAGTATTCTCTGCCTATATCTGATGAATGAAATGGTTGGATTTTTCACCTTCGCTTATTTGGTGTATTGCCTCAATTTTCTGCTTTCTTGTAACAGGAAGACTTGGATTAGTGCTCTCCATCAAATCCCTTAAGGGAGGTAGTTAATGAATGTGCCACCAGCTCAAACAAGGAAAGCTTGAGGCTTAACTCCATGAGGGTCTCTGGCACTTAGATTACAGATTGTAGTCATTGCTCTGGACAGTATGATACATACGCTGCACCCTTTAACACATACAGTTTGACCCCAGATTCACAACCTTTGGGACTCTTCCCTTTTATGTGAAATCCAACCATAAAGCTCATGAACTACACTAACATAAGCATTTGTGTATTGTATTTGTTACAATTCAAGCAAAAGGGAAGTGAGTCAGTACAATAGGATCATGGGACAGTGTCCTTCAGTGATCATATTCATGTCTTCTAGAGCATACCTTAGTTTGCAAAATGCTTTTCCATATATTATCACATCTGAACCTCTTAACAATCTTGGTCAGATTCTATAGACAATAAAAAAATCAAAAGACTCAAATTACTCACCCAAATTCACAGTTGGAAACAGAACTGGCACTTGAGCCTAGACTTTTTACTACAAATCCAGTGTTTTTACATGCTATTGTCTTGTCTTAGAGAAGGTGGCAGAAGGAAAGTATGATGTGATTATTAAGAGCACAGTAGATCTGGGTTCATGTTCCAGTTCTGCTGCTCATTGGCTCAAAGAACTTGGGAGAATTCCTAAGCCTTAGGGCCTTGCCTTGGTTTTCCCATATATAAAACAGAAATAATAATGTGTACATCATTGATTTTTGAAGCTGAACATTTTAATGTAAGAAGAGCACTAGGGATAGTGTTTAGCACAGAGCACAGAACTCAGCAAGTCTTCAATGAATAATACCTATTAAAAAACAAAGGGTAATGAGCCTTGGCTAAGAACTTGAGTGTGAATCCTACTTCTGTGGTTTTTTTCACTGTTATTGACTATGTTAGTCAAAGATGGTTGATGAGTCCAGTTTCCTGCCCTAAGAAATGAAGGCAATAGGGTGTTGATAAGAAAACCCTCCAAAATCACTCTATTTGACTTCTGTTGTTTTTTTTTTTTAAATTTTCATTGTAGATGGACAAAATACATTTATTTATTTATTTATTTATTTATTTATTTATTTATTTTTATGTGGTGCTGAGGATCAAACCCAGTGCTTTACATGTGCCAGGCAAATACTCTACCACTGAGCCACAACCCTAACCCCTGACTTTTGTTTTAAACACAGGGCTCTTCATTATCTGTAGCGTGCGTGTGTGTGTGTGTGTGTGCACGCGCGCGTGCATGCATGCGTTCACCCAGGTGTCTAGGGGTAAAGTAGGGAGAAAGGAGTGAAAGATCCTGATATCAAATTTACCAGCTTTTTCCTTCCTGTTAACACTCAACTGGCACCCAGGCAGGAAGTTTACAGTGCAGAAGATTAAAATGCAAAGGAATGTAGTGACATTTAAAAATTGCCACAGTTGCCTCAGAAAATACACACCATCACACAGACAAGGCTTCTATTGATTTCAAGGACTTAATGATTCTGAAATAATTCACCCGTATGATTTGGTAGTTAGATTTCTTGCATTTATGTCATTTGCTTAAAATATTGCAGATCAGAAGCAAGTGAACTATAATATTCACATCACTTGGCAGGAATAATAACAAGATGAGAAAGGCAGCTCAGAGAAGAGGCTGTTTCTTATCACCATGTTGAATGAGCTGGATGTTTAAAGTAGGAATGGTTTAGTTTGTGCCATAGAAACTGCTCTCACCAGGGCCCCAGGGGTGGAGAGAGTTCCATGGGTGCAAGTCCTCCATCCAGCCTTTTTAAAGAGAAATTGAACTGCCCGTTGCTGGAATGTGTGACAGACAAAGAAAACAAGCAAGAATTAGGGATTCCTGTGCAGGGTACCAGCAATGCTTGAGGAAGGACAACCTCATGAATTAGGTCATACCGGCTGGGTGCAGTGGCGCACACCTATAATCTCAGCGGCTTGGGAGGCTGAAACAGGAGGACTGAGAGCTCAAAGTCAGCCTAGCAACAATGAAGCACTAAAAGCAACTAGTAAAACTTAGTTGCTAAATAAAATACAAAATAGGGCTGAGGATGTGGCTCAGTGGTTGAGTGCCCCTGAGCAATCCCTTATATCCCCCCAAAAAGAAGTAGGTTATACTTGGCCATGGGGGTCACAAGAGGCTACCAAAGTTATAACTCTATATTTAATGACTAGCTGTTCCCAAGAATCCATACCTTCATCCAAGGACTGTGTGTGAGAAGATGGTCTCAGTTTGTGCCTCCCTCAGATCAAGTTCTCCAACACCTACTTCCCCTTGCTGGTCAGGCCCTAGAGTGGGTTCTGACTTCTCTTTCCCTCCCTGTGAGTTCACCCTCAGAACATTTGGAGGCCTTTCTCAAAAGCAGAGCTTGGTTTGGACCCTTTCTATTCCCAGTGAAGCTCTACTGGCAAGAATCCCTGCAGAACTCCTGCAGGGAGCCTTTGTCAAGTCTTGGAAAGTTTGTCTTACCTCTGTCCCCTGGGACAATAAGTCCCCATGACTTTAAGTAAGAGGGACTGAAGAAAGTCCACTTAAAAGATCTTTCTCAAAACAAAGATTTATTCCAAAGCAATTTATTATCCTTTCCTATATGCAAAACTCCTTGGCCACTTATAAACAAATAGCTCCTGCTAAAAGAAATATCAAGTTCCACCTAACTATGTAGCCCATTGCATTAATAAAAATGTCTACTTATTAATATAGTCTCCTTCCATTGATATAATTTCATAGACTGTCACTGGGAAGGTTTCTTAAAGTCTGGTTTGTTGACTACTTCAGAGTCACCAGAGACATGTGTTAAAGCAGCTTCCTGCTCCCTCCCCAGCCTAATGAATCGAAATTTCTGAGAATGAGTACAAAAGTAGGCCTTGCATGTGATTGTGGTGTACACCAAATCTTATACTGATGAATGAGAATTTACCCTGTCTGGTATTCATTCAGTTCATGAATATTTATTGAGTACCTATTATGTGTCAGGCATGGTTCGAGGCTATAAAATAGACGTGAATCCAATGAAACATACAATCTAGAGGCAGGGGAAAGATACATTAATTAATCAGCAAATAAGCACATTTCAGTATCAGGTAGTATGTATCATGGGAAAAATAAAAAAGTAAGGGTTTGGATGGTGGGAGTGTTATTTTCAGCTAAGGTTCTTAGGGAAGTCCTTTCTGGAAAGGCACCAGAACAGAGACCTGAAGGCAGTGAGGGTGCAAGCCAGCACATGCCTGAAGAAAGAGTGTTCCCGGCAAAGGTCCCAAGACAAAAAGGATTCTTGGCATATTTGAGGAAAAGCAAGGAGAAAAACACAGCCGGGGTAGAGAGAGAAAGGGGGAGAAGTGTCGAAGGACATGCATCCAAAGAGGTTGGGGGGTTTGCAGATCATGAATGGCTTTGAGGACTTTGCTTTTACTCTAAATGTAATGGGAAGTCACTAGAAGATGTAGACAGGAAGTGACATGCTCTGCCTCCATGTCTGAATGGCTCTACTAGCTGCTGCTCCTCTGTGTCTCCTCCCTAGGCATCCTCATTCAGTTCTAAGGCTGCTAAGTAGAGAGTTGATTGAGGCAAGAAGAGTAGCTTCAAGTCACAGTTGTACATCTATCATTCATGGACTTCATCTATGTGTGTCAGGCATTTAAAACACCATCTCATTTAATTTTATGATAGGCACAGAATTATCACCCTATTTTATTCATAAGGAAGTTGAAGTTCAGAGAGATTACGTAACTTGGAAAGTGACGAAAATGTATTTTTGATTTTAAACGTATATCCTGCCTCCTTCCTGATAAAACCACCAAGCTTCACTGCACCTCCATGGGTAAAACTAAGCAGGAGGAAAGATTTAATAAAGAAAAGAAAGGAGGTCTGGACTGAAGATCTGTCGGGGAAAGGTTGAAGCAAACACGTTTATCAGAACCCTCCAGTTTCAGCTTTATTATTTTTCTTTTAGTCAGCTCCTTCTTCAGCATACTTGACTGTGAGTCATGTAAACCCAAAGTCCCAACCTTAAAAAGCCACCTGTTCACAGGGAGTGTCATCTATTCCTACAATTTCAGGCTGCTTTCTTTCTCTCCCTTAGCTGCATCTCTCCACAGCTGCATCCTGCTCTATTAAGCACAATGCAAAGACACTGCCAAATTCTGTTTATTTTCCTTTTTCAAACTTCTTTTCTTTTTTAGGGAATTATCTCTATACAGAGCACACAAAGATGGAAATTAAATTTTCTATTGGCTAGAATTACCCCTCTCAGTTTTCTAGGAAGTTGAATAGAGCCTGAACTGGAAGCAACCCACCTAATCTTAGACAATCCCATCTCAACATGTCAAATTATGACCCTGTGGGCCAGCAAGACATCTTTTAATATAATATTTTGTAGGAAGCCTTAGTTAACCAAGAACTGTATAATCAAAAAAGCAGGGAGGGAGCCAGGCATGACGGTAGGTACATGTAATCCCAGCCACTCAGGAGACTGAGGCAGGAGAATAGCAAGTTGGAGGCCAGCCTGGACAACTTAGCAAGACTGTCTCAAAACAAAAAAATAAAGGGATATAGGTCAGTGGTAGAGCAGCACTGGGTTCAAACCTCAGTATATTATTAAAAAAAAAAAGCATGAAGTAGGGGTTAATTACCACTGTAGTTTTAAAAATTTTAATAATTGATAAGTTCTTATATATCTGAAGGAAAACAACCAGAAGGTATTCTCATTACTCATTCAGTTAAATTGTCAGTCATTCTTTCACCCCCTGAAGTCCACTCCTGCAAATTCTGTGCAAAATAAAGTGAAGAGATTTATGTTTAATTTAGTTGACGATAAGAATTTATATTTGCCTAACAGCTGGGCTGGGAGCTGAACTTTTTTTCCCCAAATCTTAGAAGAAAAAAAGGTGAGAAAGGAGGGGGTAGAAACCAAAACTAACTTTGAGCCAGCTGTGTTTCTTCTTCAAGAGGGACCACTGAGGAGGTGATGGTTTGTTTAATTGCAGAAATGTAAACAGAAGGAAGCCTGTCACAATTAAGTTAGAATTTAAGCGTTAATTAAGTCTGATGCAATATAATGGAGACTTAGATTTAGTAAATATTGGTCCCAAATGGCCCTCCTTTCTTTATCCATCTCAAATTAATCTTAATGTAAACCAAAGGGCATGTGTTCTTTCCACAGTAAAATCTGCTCATATCTGTATTCAAGAGAAATGAGATTGGAAACCACAAGGATTACATTTCCCAGGAATGTATATGAACGACCACAGCCGTGGAGCAGTGCTATCTGTATTTCTGCAGTACTGCTTGGGGCCTGTCAGTCCACACAGAGCAGCAGCAGATCACTAAGGAATCCTGGATAAGAGTAAACACACACACACACACACACACACACACGCATGCACTTAAATAAAATGACCCAAAGTATTATAGACTCCAAGGTTTTAAGGTCTACTTTTAAGGTCGATTGCATAACCAAAAGAGTGTGTTCAAAATACTTGAAAAAAAAATATAATTAATCTACCAGTGACTACATCTCCCATTTCAGTCCACCTCTGTGATGGCTAACTGAAAATCCAGATTGCATTTGAGGGCATGGAGAAATAAACAGTTCCTGATACTTCACAGAAGAGGAATTTATTTAATGCTGCTAAGGGAGTTAGTAATTTCCCAGATTACTTTTAGACCATCTTTGTCATTTGAAAAATAAAAAATTCTTGTCAAAGGAGTTTTTATGAAAACCTGATATACCTATATTATCTCTTAAAGTTTTACTATTATCTTTAAACAGTTGACCTTAGAGACGCAAAAAGAAAAAACACTCAGTTGAAATAGGTGCATGATTTTCCCAAGATGGGAATTTTGCCACACTGGATTGGTGGATTGGCCAAGGCATGGTAATGGCATGGCGTCTTAAATTAGAACCACAGTCTACAAAGGACCATACCCATCTCTGAGAAGGGCTATCCCTGGAAAACATTGGCATTTCTCTGAACAGTTTGAGAATAGAAACCAAGAAAATAAAATAGCTGGGGCTCCCCTTTTTGTAGGTGGGAAGACTGAGGCTTCTGTGAACCCACTAAATGGATGACAGCTTAGATAAGATCCAGTTTGTATGTTGGAGGAGGAACCAGCAGGAATCAGCAGTAGATGGGATGTAGAAGGTGAGAAAAAGGAACAAGGGATGACTCCTAAGTTTTTGATTTGAGAAGTTGAGTGGATGGTAGTATCTATTCCTGAAACCGTGATTTCTGGGAGAGCAGGACAAAGTGTGCTGTGCGGATGATGTATGAGGTGCCTGTTAACCCTCTAACTGGGGACGTCAACTAAGCAGTTGATTATGTGCATCTGGAAGTTCAAGGGAGCTCAGGGCTACAGCTAGAGCAGTGGAGAGGATTCAGAGGCAGAGGAGCTCTGTGTAAGTAGCAGTTTTAGTAGGAATATCAGAGTGGGAACACTAGTAATTTTGAGCTCCTTTACAGAGTATCTTTTTGGGGGGGCAGAGGATACTGGGGATTGAACTAAGGGGCACTTGATTACTGAGCCACATTCCCAGCCCTGTTTCATATTTTATTTAGAGTCAGGGTCTCACTGAGTTGCTCAGCACCTGGCTTTTGCTAAGACTGGCTTTAAACTTGTGATCCTCCTGTCTCAGCCTCCCAAGCCACTGGAATTACCGGCGTGCACCACCGCACCCTGCCCAGGGTATCTTTATTACTGTGATTGGAGTTGTGAATTCCTAGAATAGCAAACAAACCCATTTTCAAACATACGAACAAAACATATTCCTGGGTCAAATGTTGATGAATTTTGGATGAATTGCTTTAGGATCATTTTAAAACATTACAAATAAAGAGTTGACTATGTTAATGTTTTTATATCTAGTAGGAACTAGTTCAATGAATTTGACCAGCATTTAGTAAATGACTTTGGAGTCAGACATCCTGGGCTTGTGTGCTAGTTAACACCAATTGACTAGCTGTGTGATCTTAGCCAAATAAATTATGGTCTGAGTCGTGGATCCCTGAGGTAGAAAATAGTTTGGAAAGGAGTGAGACTATTTAAGGTAGAATACCTAGAATGACTCCCAGTCACAGTAAGAGCTTAATAAAGGAAGTTGTTATTTATTAGATAAAACATGATCCCAGGGACTTTCAAATCTGGTGAGAGGTGTCTACAACCAGGAAAAGCCAGCAAAAACTTTCCAAAGTGAGAAGATTGGAACGAACAGAGAATCTCCTCAAAACCCTGCTGCTCCTTGCTGTCTGTCGGAGTCAAAGTCATGGCTCCAGCCCGATGGCAGCCCAGCTCAAGCCCCTGGAGAACTGCTTCTGTGCTCAGAAGAGATACTGCCTCCTCAGAACCCAGAGCCAAGAGCAGCTGACTGGGCAGGTCTTGGTCCTTCCCTGCCCTTCAGTGCATTTGCCTTCCCTACTGCCCTCCCCTTACCCTCCTGAATCTCCTCCCAGCTGGAACCTTACTCTACTTCTCCCAGGGTCACTCTTGGTTTCCTGACATGCTGGTATGTCCCTAATTAAGCAGTTTCAGTTCCCTTTCTGGCCAGGGGTTTTCAATAATAAAGTCTGTTGCATCCAAAGGACACTGTTTTGTTTTTATACAGTACTTACTACTGGGTTGGGGGTCCTGCCATATGATCCTGATGTACAGCCACCTAGGTTGGGGACACTGAGTTCAAAAAAGGTCTTTCAAGGCTTGGACTGAAGTCCCTGATTTCATGGCCTACTTGGGTCTGAGGCATTGCCTGTATCTTTGCAAGCATGGATTTTAACCCCTGTGATGGCCTGGGGAGATTGTTCCTGCTGGACATGTCTCCTGGGTTCATTGGTCTGATACGCAATAGATCCTAAAATGTCTCTCTTTTATTCATCATGGCACACCAGCTTGAGTAGCCAAAGAATCAAATCTAAGAAAAGATGAGATGTAGCTCCTGCCTTAGACTTGCCCCCGTTGGCTGCCGCGTCTGCTCTAGAGGCCAAGGGCAGAACTTAATACATTGTTCAGCATGTAGCTCAGTAATTGCTCAATGTTTAGAATGTTGGGTCCCAAGGCAATGGGTGAGCCATGTCTTTAGGAATGTACAAAATTAAAGAATAACAAAAATCTATAAATGTATAGTGTTATTTGCTGGCAAACTATCTCATAAATTTATTTAAAACAGCAAATATCCTCTATAATGCAAGTTTCTAAAGCAATTTTTTAAATGATTACTTTTAAACTGATTAATAATGCCCTTCAGTCTATTAATAGTCCTAAGCCTTGACAAATTGCTTTTACTTCTTATCTTGATCTTATTGCTTTCTACTCTGAGCTTGAAAACCTTCAGCTATCTCTGTTGCCAAGGAAATTAGGTCAAATCTTTCTTCTTACCATGAGACAGGAGCCATCAAAGATCTCCTTAGGTGGTCAGAGCTCCAGGGTGCAGAGTGGGTTTATTTCAAAGGCAGGCTTAAGCTCTGGGGCCTTGCCCTTGTACTAGTGCTTTTCCAGGTTCTGTACCAGATTTAAAATTTATAATTTTGCATTCTTTTTCTTTAAAAGGAGCAGAGATTGTACAGACTTGAGGCCACACCAAAGTTGCGTCTACCCCTAGGAAGGGTTAATTCACTCAGCCAGAGGATCCAACCAGCCCTGGGTACCTCTGGGCAGCCCACACTGACTGGGCTGAGACTGAGACGTGGAACCAGGTTGGGTGCAGTCTCTATGTCAGCAGGGGCCAGAGCACACTATTCAAAAGCCAAATTGGGTGAAAGACTCAGGATTCCAAGACTCAAAAATCCAGGGACAAATTTGGATAACCTGAGGCAAAGTATACAAAGTGAGGTGCTTTCTGGTAGAATCTCAGAAAAACAAATTCACATAAAACATAGGCTGTGGGTGGTGCTGAGCATCCATCTGATCACTTACAGGACCCTCTCAAGTGCCCCTGTCTCACTGAATTTGCCCACACACGACTGGATCCTCCTCACCTGGGGGCCTACGCTTAGGGTTCCCAGTTCTTTCCACATCCCATTTCGTGTTCTTATTGCTGCTGTTTTTGTGGTTTCTGTTTAATCCTAGTTGTTTCCCCAGGACTCTGGCCAAGTTCCTAGATCCATTTTACCTGCATGGAGGGCAGGGAATGTAAATAGTATCTAGATTTTGAACAACACTATAAATGCTTTACAGACTGTGTGTTACAGGGAGTAGTGAGCTGTAAAATTGAAATTAAACCAATGTGTTTACAGAAATGTGCCAATTGTAAAACTCCTCTGCTTTCTAAATACAGCCTTTTCGATGCAGGGTTTGGGGTATTCAGAGGGTGGCTCAGAGCTGAGGAAGTAGAGAACATCTTGGGCAGGCTCCTGTGAGTGTCTGAGACTACGTCTTGGTTCCATTTTCTCCACGGCTCTTTGGAGTGACTCTTCTTGTGGAGCATGCCACTTCTTCCCTGAGTCTGTAACGATTTGTCAAATACCCTTCACATGCGGCTGTCCACATGAGCACGCCACTGCCCTCCCTGTGAGGTAAAAATGCTGCTGCCAACATCCTCCTCAGAGAGCATGCCTCGTGAGTGAGAGCACTGGAGCTCACCAGCAGCCATGGTCTCCACCCCTCACGCCTCAGTCTCACAGGAGAGGCTTCTCTTCACTGACAAGCCCACGAGAAACATCCCTCTGAGTTACTATTACCAAGGCAGGAGAAAACAACTCTCTTCCTTCCCTCCTTTCCTCTGTTTCCTCCTCCTCCCTCCCTCCTCTCCTTCCTCCTTCTCTCCCTCCCTCCCTCCTTTACTTCTTCTGGCTCTCCTTTCAGGGTGGTCTACTCACATTTCCTTCTCTCTGACTTTGCTCATTCAGTCATCACTTGGCTCCACCAGCAGTCTGTACACTGAGAGATAATACTGACAGCTATCCTAGGTCCAGAGGATACCTCCAACACACTTGTGAGTGCGTACACACACACACACACACACACACACAAATACACACCCATGGGATAATGGGAGAGGGAGGCAGCTTTGCCTCATGAAAAAGAAGTCATTCCTAGCTTTGAATCCTGGCCTAGTCATCTACCAGGTGGTAGACCTTGGGAAAGTCACTTAACCTCTCTGAGTTGCTATTTCCTTCCTTAGGTGCATAATGGGAATAAGAACCTTTCAAGGGCAGTGTAAGGATTCAGATCTAAGTAGTAGGTGCCCAATAAGCAGTAGATGCGATTTTTTTTGTATGATTTGGGCAACTATTTACAATAGCTAGATAGTATAGGCTAAAGCCTATAGGAGCTCCAAAGAAGAACATACCCCCAAAATGAGTTATATCACCTAAGCTTCTGATGCACACAAACTAGTAGGAAATAAAAGGTATTTCAAAAATTGGCCAAAGGCAAGGGGAGATTATCTCAGAGACCATATTGAACTAATCTTGGCTCATGACTCCCTGAAGACCAACCTACAGAAGTTCATTTGTTGTAAGACAAATCAATAAACTAGGATTGAAGGAAGAATGGTTGGGATTGCTGAGTGCTATTTGTGCGTTCACAGGTGTTGAGCAAATAGGAGCAGGGTTCTGGGATATTTTGTCAGTGAAGTATGCACAATATGACCTAAAATTCCTGTGCTTCACTTAAGAGTCTGTCTCAAAGCTAAACCTAATTTACACTCATAATAGCATGTCTTAAGAAATGTTGAAGCAGGAAACTTCCAGCATCTTTCCAGTACTTTGATACAGTATGGATTTTCTTTGTCCCCAGAGGTTCATGTATTGGGAGCTTGGTTCCCAGGATGGCAGAGTAGGCACCAATGGAGCCTTTAAGAGATATAACCTTTAAGAGCCTACTAGGAGGTCATTAGATCTGTAGGGGCCCTGCTGTGGGAAGGGATTAAAGTAGCTCTTGTGTGATCCCTTGGTAGTTCTCACAAGATGATTGTTATGAAAGCCTGAGCCTCAGCCCACCCAGCTCTTTGACTTCCCATATCAAGATGTGATTACTTGCTCCTGAAAGCCCTCCCACTATTATCATTGGCCCATGATGTGACACAAGTGAGAGGGGCTCTCACCAGAACTGAAACAATGCAGCTTCCATGCTCTCAAAAGTGTGAGCTAAATAAGCTTCTTTTCTTTATAAAGTTAGCTGTCTTGGGTATTTTGTTATAGCAACAAAAAGTTAATTAATACCTATCTCTAACATTTTGATATCACCAGATTCTAAGTTGCCCTTTCACACTTGTACTTTGCATCTTTTCTCAGCTTCATCTATCATCAAAGTGCTCATCTCTGCATTCTACTTGTTCTCCACTGAGTGTAGGTAACCTAATAAACAAAAAAAAAAAAAAAAAAGAAGAAGAAGAAGCAACCTAATAAACAAATTTTGTAAAAGTGGCCATTTAATAGCACTTGAAAATACTTTACAGAATGTATTATTTCAAATCCATTCAATAATTCCAACAGTAGCTTTTTTCGTTGTACTGCTATACAGAAATGGAGAAAATTGAGGATCAAACAGGCAATCAATTTGTGAGTCGTATGTTTAATACAGGTGGAACCAGGATCTAAACTCAGATCCATCAGCAAATGTGTATGCATACATGCATACATATTTGTGTGTGTGTGTGTGTGTGTGTGTGTGTGTGTGTACATTTAGAACTATACATTGTCTAAAATCAAGACTGCATGGGGAGGGAGAATACCTGAATGACAATTGGCACAATTACTAAAGAAAGGGATAAACTGATGTTGAAGAGGCAAATCTAAAGGCCACTGTGGACTCTGTAACTGGCCTTTATGTCCTGTGTCCTGAAGAACCATTATATCCCTTCTCAATAAATTTCTCCCACCTCCATGTTGAAGTCAAAGGGTGACTAGTTCTCCACCTAAAAGAGGTCAACATGATGGAAACCACAGGGTGTGATCCTGGGAGCACTAACAGGAATAGAATCTGTTCCAGAAAGGATGTTGGTGATATGGGAAAGAGGTGAGATGCTTGGTCCTCAAGGGCATGGCAGGGCAGAGAGTAAGACACATGATAGTGAGGACAGTGACCATAGCTCTCCTGGGCAATGTGTGCTCCATCCCAGGGACCTACTCAGTCTGGTTTTCAGCAGCAGTTAGGACTGCTAGAAGGAGCTCCTGTTACTGGTGCACATACCATTTGGTTTATGCCTCCAAATGAGAGATGCCTGGGGAGTCTGGGGTATAGTATGATACAGATTGGTAGCCAAGAGGGTGCATGTTTGGGTCAGATCCTGAATCAGCTACTTGTGGGGAGTATGAGTTTGGGTAAGTTGTTAAACCCTCTGTCAAATGTGAATAATTTATCGGTCACATTTAAATAATAAACTTTCCCCTACAAATTGGGGTATGTGGGGAACAAATGGGTTAATGTATGGAAACACTTAATGTAGACCCTACCCATAATAGCTGCCCAATACATATCTGTACATAAACTGTTTTATAATTTTGGTTTCTTTAGATAGCACAGTGGTTTTCAGCTGAGGGCAATTTTGTCCCCTCCAGAACATTTGGAAATGTCTAGAGACACTTTTGGTTGTCACAACTGGAGGGTTGGTGCATCTGAAATCCAGTGGATAGAGGCCAGGGATGTTGCTAAACATGCTACAATGCATGGAACGGCTCCACTGACCCCATAGAAGAATTACCTGGTTTGTGCCGAGGTTCACAAACCAAACCATGTGCATCTTCCACTGTTTACCAAGAGGCTGGTGAGATATTTGATCCAAAGTGAGAGTGGGGAGAGATTCAAGAGGTTAACAAACCACCTCTTTGGAACAGGTAAGTGGGTCTGTACCCCACATATTTTGACCCAAATTCTACTTTCAGGATTGGTTAGTCTGTTCTATGTATTATCAAAGTCCAGGTGACAACTTTGACTGATGTGATTTTTTTCTTTCTTTGTAGAGAAGATCAACCCCATTCTGAGAAATTGAATAGCAACAAGGAAATGAAATAGACCATGTTAGTTCCTGAGGTTTGGCAGCACTCCTTGCATTGGTAGATGTCGCCACCACTGATGGTTTGATTCATTACACTTACAGAAACAAGACTTTATAAAATCTTATTTGTATGACTTTGTTGGAGATGCCCCCTCTACTTGGAATTCTTCTCTGTTCTTCTTCTACTACTAACGCCACCACCCCCCTTTACACCCCAACTCCAGACTATTAAAATTGGGAATTTTATTCATCTTTCAACGTCTGCTTCACACTTTACTTCCTGCAACTTCACTGCTGAAGTTGGGAATTGTTTCTCCTTCTTCTGAACTCTGTGGTCATGGTCTAATCTCACCCTACCCTAAATTAAAGTTATCCATGAATATATCTTTTCCCCCCACCTGCCTGGGAACTTTCAGGGCAAAGACCTTCTCTTCTATTTTTCTTATATCTCCCAGAGCTGTCAATGCTGAGGATCAGTGAGTGCTTAAATAAATGAATGAGAGAATAGATAGCCATGTGGGCTCCCATAGAAACATTCCTCCACTGTAAACCAGGGAGTTAAGTGCAAACCAGGGTGACCGTGCCCAGATCCAGACCCCTCTCAGGCATTTCCATGGTACCACATTTCTCTAATAAAGCCAATTTTTTTCTTTTTTCAGATTCTTTGTGAAAACATCCCAAGCATGTATGATAAAGGTCACCACATTGGGCAGTGGAGTGTCCAGCTGAATTTATGTTTTTGCCCTCAAGCACCATGAAGCCAAAGTGCAAATAGGGTGGGGCCCAGAAATAAGAGGAGATTGTGGTGTGAATGCCAGCAATGCAGAGCATCGGGCCCCCTGGCCTTGATGAGCCAAAGGGCACTGCCCACTCTCTATAGGACTGTTGTTAAGGGCCAGAGGGTGTCATGTGAGTGTCAAAGGAAAGTTCACATTTCCATGGAAGGCCCACAGCCAAGAGAGAGGTCAGGCGTGTCTGTAGGGTTTTTGTCTAACTGCTCTTTGTTAAAACCCACATGTGGCCCTATTTTGGTCTAATAGATATCTGCATATGTTTCTGGGTGGAAGAGAATGCTGCACAGCTGGACCCTGAGTCATGATTCCGGCCTTCAACAAGCTCCATGGAGGAGCTGCCTTAGACAGGGTTGCATTCTGCTCTCAATTTCCAATTTGGCAAAGGAAACTGCATATTCATCTCATCAAGTCAGGAGAGATTTAAGGGCGTTGCCACCAAATTCTTCTCCCTTCCCACATGTTTAAGTCATGAAGGAAAAGTTCTGACTGTGTTTTCTTCTGTGGTGCCAATTCATGACTTAGGTCAATGTCCATTTAAGCCCTGGTACATAGTAGGTGCTATTTTAAAACTTTTAGTATGGAAAACTCCAAGAATATACAAAGGGTAGATAGAATACATAAAATTGCAAATCAAAAAAGGTAGCTCAGCTTCAATAGTGGCCAATGTTGTTTTATGTATGCCCTCACTCACTTCCTCCCCCATCTGCAAAATTTTGAAGCAAATTCCAGACATCATATAACTTCTGTAAATAGTTCTGTATGAATCTCTAGATAGAGGATTCCTTTTTAAAACATAGGCACAATATTATCACATATTTAAAAAAGCAATAAATCCTTAATATCATAAAATATTTAGCCAGTGTTGAAATTTTAAATAATTTCACAAATGGCAATTTAAAAAGTTTTCTTATTTGATTCAAGTTCCAAATAAGGCCCACGTGTAACTGGCTGGTCCATCTCCTTATATTTCATTTGGATCTATAGACTCCTCTCTCTTTTCTTTTGAAGAAATGGGGTTGTTAGCCACGTGGATTTTCTTAGTCTGGAGTTTTCTTACTGCATCCCTATAGTGGCATTTTTATATGTTCCTTTTTCCTCTGGGTTTCTTTTCTTTTTTCCTTCTGTGAATTGGTAGTTGGATCTTAAACTCCACAAACTTAAGGTCTAATTTTTTTTTTTCCAGACAGATTGCTTCCTAACTGGTGATGTATTCTTCTATCAGCAAGTATATAATGTTTGGCTTCTCTCTTTTTGCAATATTAGCAACTTGGATGATGAATTCCTAAATCGAATTAACTCATTAGAAGTTGCAAAAATGGTGAGGATTACATTCTAACTCCATCTTTACTTCTTAATTTTTAGCTGTAACCATATCAAGCCAAAAAAAAAAAAAAAAAAAAAAAGAAACAAAACAAGAACTCCTTAGTTATCCAGGGCAATCATTCATATAAGAAAGGCAGGAAAATGCTTAATTTCTAATTTTTTCCTCTTCTTTCCAAGTAATAAAAAATAAATAAAAAGATTCACAACCTCCTTTAAGAGTGACTGATTACTATCTTTTAGAATCATTGTGAACTCATGATTCAAACATATTTTAATGTATTGCAGTTATTGTCATTATTGATGCTCAAATCAACTCTATGTTATAAAAGTTGACTCTTTAGTCTTCCAGTGCAGTTCCGGCAGTCTGATAACTTCCTTGTTATCTAGTAGACAAAATGTTCCAGGGACGTTCCGTGCATTTCCTGCACTAAATGTGGAATTGACCCTTTCTCTAAAGAGCCCTTCCTTGTTGTTAATAGGAAATGGCATTTCTGGAACTTGCTCTGGGCACTTGGGGGCACTATGCTAACTGGATTGATGGTTCTTTCTAGGTCTGTTTAGTAACTGAACTAGGAAATACGTTTATTTCTCAAGACAAAATATATCACAAGTTCATATGGATACTTCTGATTCAATTCAGGATTACAGGAATTTTTGTTTAACACCTTCAATCCTACATCTCCTTTCTCTCATTTTTGAGAATTCAGGTTTTCAAAGACATTGAGAATGATAGATTATCATGTAATTATGCATTTGTTCTATCTCACAGTATGTGAGTGTGCGCGCACACACACACACACACACACACACCTTTCAGAAAAACTACCAACATTTCCACCAATAATATTTTTATACTTCTATTGTTCCTCACAAGATGTAGTCAAGTTGAAGTTTAAGTCTCATGGAATAGTTCTCAGTGTGGTTATAAAAACTGTATTCACATTTAGGATCATTTGTTTCATTTTATTTTCCAGGATTACTTTAAAAAAATTTTTTGGTAATTACATGAAATATTTACATGTTTCCAAAGTCAAATCTACCAAGTTAAGTATAACTAGTAGTCTACCTTGTATCTTATAACTCCTCTTTCTTCTTACCTCTTATAAGTAATTGTTTTTTAATTTTATGATTTTTTATTGCTTGTTTTAAAAAATTACACACATACACACACAATTTCCTTTCCTTGTGTGTATGTGTATATACACAGACACATACAATTTTCTCTACTTTGCTTTTTTTGCTTATTATAACCTGGAGACCAGGTATATAGAGATATTTGCTATTTCTTTTTTAAGGTGTGTATATGTATAATAGTTCATTCAGTCCCTTAATGATAAGGTGTTTGAGTTGCCTTTGTTGGCAAAAATAATAATAGCTTTGAATTTTTTTCTCAGCAATATGTCTTTGGGTTACATTCCTAAAAATAGAATTTTTGGATATAGAATAGTTTGGGGGCTTTTTCTTAATCTCAAACTTCAAGTTGCCATTTTTCTTTTCCTGTACATCCTTTAGGTAGGTTGTCAACATGATGTGCCATCAATTGTGAATACAGTATTATGTGTTTCCTATAAACAATAACATTTACTCACATAATGACACAACAGCTATCAAACTCAGGAAATTAACAATGATATTATACCCCCTTCTAATCCTGGACACCATTCAGCCTTTACCAATAATGTCCTTTAAGGCAGAAGGACCCTGTTCAGAAACACAGGTTGCATGATGGTGTCACATCCCTTTAGCAACTGTCCTTGTAAAACAGTTCTCTCTTTCCTTGACTTTCATGACTTGGGTATGTTTGATGATTACACGTCAGTTATTTTATTCCTCAATTAGAGTACATAGGTTTTAAAAGAGATGTAGAGGATTAAGGTTGATCATATTTCCTTTAAATTAGTCTCAAGATCTTGGCTGGGAGGGTGGAGCAGGATGAAGGGAAAGAAATGGCTCTAGAAGAGAGGGGCCCCTTTGGAAATGTGCTTATCTCACTGTACACAAAGGATGAGGGCTTTTGGCCTTTTCCACGGAGGGTGCGGGGTGGGGGAAAGGAAGCTAATTCCCCAGGAAGTGCTGTCAGATAAGAAATCTGTGCCTCTGTAAACTCATCTGCTTCTGTTTTAGTATTGTCCCTCCTTAGCTTCCTCTTAAGTTCCAGTAAAACTATTGGGGGAAGGGGGGTTTCCATCTTTCTTTCAGCTGAGCTAAGGGGAAGGGGATCGTCCAAGAGTGCTGAGTAAGAGAGCTGCCTGTGACCAGGTGTGGTGAGTCTACAGCAGACAGTTAAGAGCTCCGCTTTCTGCTACCACAGGCCTCTGTTCGGACCCCATTAAAACTGTTCAAGTCTCTCTTCTCTAGGGAGCTGTGGGTGCCTCCTGAATGGGGGCTGTGAGCTATGATCAGAGTCAGGCAAAAGGACTGATAAGTGTGGAATAGCCTCACATTCATATGGCTCTTATCTGCCTACCTCATCAGTAGCTTTGCAGGTAGCAGGCACCTCCTCCAGAAAGAAGCTGGGTAAGAGCAGTGTTGATGTGGGAGGACATAGGGGGAGGGTGGAGTGTTCTGGAAGGAGGACCTGGTGAGGGCACTTTACTTGATGCTTTTGGGTACATCAGTCAGAGTAATTTCATTTCAACTGACCTTAAAGAGAGAGGAAGAGAAGGGGGAAAAGGAAGTTAAGAGGATTTGTGATTGATTTTCCTTTCAAATCCAGGATGTTGAAGACTTCAAAGGTTGCCTAGTTTAGCCAGTGCTCACAAGAGCCCCTGCATCCCAGATCCAGCCAAGCCCAGTCCAGCCCTGGGACTCTACACCCTGAGCCTACCTGACAGGTTGATAGTTTGGTAAGGCAGGGAGCAATTTACTTTTTAACTGCATCACTTAAGCAATGTTTTCTTTTCTGAACTGGAGGCTGGGGGGCACATAAAATTACAAGCTCTAGCTCAATCCACGTGTTTGTACTCTTTGCTGAAGTTAGAACAGACACGATTTCCCTTAAGGAGAGATGGTGTTTTGAGGAATGGTCTCTGTGTGTGTTTAATTGGGTAGAAGCCCCAAAGAGCCTGAGTCCCTTTGTTACTTGGCAGGAACTCCAATTCATTCCTCAAGGGAAAACCAAAGTGTACCTTCAAACACCAGCTTTGTGATAACCTCAAACACTTGAAAGTCAATATTTGCTCACAGGAACTTTATGTATGTACATTCCAGACACTTCCTCCATGGGTCTTTTTAAATTCCTTCCTTCTGATAGAGCCTAGCTTGGGGAACAACACTAATCAAAAGGTCCTGATTAGTTTATCTCCCTCCTGTCATTTGGACTGAGCATTATTTTTTAATGCTCTAATGATAGGTATCAGACTTTGGTTGTAGCTCTCTTAATAAGAGAGTTTTTTGGCATATTTTTGTTTATTTATCACTTTATGAAGATGAGAGAGACACAATTTGACAATAGAGCTTCTAGATAAAAACTGGTTTTGTTAAAGTACTTGAAATTTAAAAGCCCTTCTTGCCTTCTAAGGAGTCCTTTGAAAGATGATCTATTTGGGGCCCTCTGGGATTTCTGAGGAAGCACACAGCTTTGGGGGGAAATGCTTTCTCCCTCCCCTGATCCCCCAAGTGCACATTTCTCAACCCCATGCTCTAGCTACACCACTCTGCTTCCTGATGCAGTAATCATATATTTTGATGAAGGAAATTTTAAAGCATCACCATGTTGTAGTGGGGAAACTGGGATTTCTTTCCTTGTTGCAACTGAAGATCACATGTTCTTCAAAATTTTGATCTCTCACAAGATGCTCATCCCATAACTCTAAAAAAGTCAGTCTCCAACCTTAGACAGAATGGAAGAGAGACAGCCAGCCAAATAATCTACACATGCAGTAATTGCGGTAAATTTTTACTGGTGTTATCGGTATATTCGACACATGCATTGCATATACTGAGTCTAGTGCCTAGAAACACAAAGGCAAATACTAATATTTATCAAATCTATGCCATATATTGCAATAACACCAACGTAAAAAAAAAATCTCACCAAGAAAAAACACTGCCAATTGTATGTAATAAACCCTCTCATTTCAGAAATGCTAGAAAATGGAAAATCTGTGCATTAAAATGAATGAAATGCAATAATCCTTGAAGATTCACAAGGGAACCACGTAGGGAAAAAAATTGCAAAACAAGGTGAGAAGCACCATTACAGTGGTAAACAAGGCAGAGGTTGATTCAGAGCCAGAGGATAGGCACTGTAGATAAGCTTCGTAAAGGAGGTGACATTTGAACAAGTGTTTTAAAAATGAACAGGATTCGCAGGTAGAGAAGATATGGCATTCCAGGCTCAGGAAGCCAAAGGCAAACTGGACTAATGATCTTATGTGGGGCTTTGGCTACCTCTCTCAATTTAATGCTTATGGCAACATAATTAGGCTTTATCTTTTACAGAGGAGGAAACAAGCACGGGTTTAGTAACTTGCTCAAGATCTTTCAACTGGTAATCAAGAAACACTAGCTAGTGCTATTATTTCTGTCTAGTCATGTGGGCCATTGATCTAGAGCCATGCTATCTGATATGGTAGATACTAACCACAGGTGGCTATGGGAAATGTGGCTTATACAAGTTGAGATGTACTATTTTAAAGACTTAGTACTCCCAAAAGGATGTAAAATATCTCATTAATAATTTTTATATTAATTACATGTTAAATGATAATATTTTGGATACATCTGGATGAAAATATATGTTTAAAATTAATTAATTGCTTCTTTTTACTTTGGGTAATTGAATTACTAGAAAAAATTTAATTACATATATGGCTCACATTAAATTTCTGTTGTTCAATACTGTTCCAGAGCAATCTGCTATGAAGTGGTGTGGTGAGAACAAATGGTCCTGAGGGCAAAGAATGTATTTGTGCCCATATTCTTTACATTCTGCCTGCAGAACCCTCTTGTGGTTCCTCCCATGGGGTGCCTGGATGTCACTCTGCCTCTGGGGCTAGGTGAAATACAGAAGCAGGCTTTGAACCCAGGCAGCCTTTCAGCAGAGCCTACCTTTGAGTTCCAGAAATGTGAGTGTGAGCACAAAGGGGTGTGGTCAGTTGTTAATGTGATACCTCTTTCAGGGAACTTCTATGTACACATTTCCAAAAAACCTCCAAGGAGCGAGTGGAATGTTGGAAATTTCTGGCCCCAGTGACAAGGTCTTGAGGAAATAATTTCTATCCTAAATCAGGCTTTTGTGAGATCTGGGGTCTTTCCCTATTACATACCAGGACCAGGTGTTGGCCTGTGCGAGTGAGCTTCTGCTTAAGTCCTGAGTAGAGAAAAAGTTCCTCCATACCCAGGACCTACCTGTCTGCTTTTGGGCCTCACTGTTCTAACCCTGCTCCACAGTTACCAGGTAGGATTCTATGCATCTGTGACTTTGTTTGTGCTTCCCCTCTGCTGATTTGCCTTTTCTCGTCTTACCTTCAAGGTCAATTCATCGTTGAAGACTCAGCTCAAACTTCACCTACTTTACAGCCTTTTCTGACTCCCCCAGGGCAAAATATATCCTCTCTCTGCTCCACATGGAGTTATTTGTCTATACATCTGTGGCCCCTGCTTGATGATAGGTTCCCCCTGGTCAGTGAAATGTCCCACTTGTTTTCCTCCACCCAGCAGTGCCTCATCAACATCCACACACATTGCACGGATGCTCAATCCCTGCTCTGTAATTGAGTTGAATTGAATCATATTTAACCAGCTGAAGGAGAATGGAGACAGCTCTTTCACAATAGAATTCTCTTTACAAAGCCTCAGAGGGCTGGGGATATAGTATAGTTGGTACAGTGCTTGCCTTGCAAGCACAAGGTCATGGGTTCAATCCCTAGCACCTTAAAAAAAAAAAAAAAGCAAATCCTCAGAGAGGCTGATTGTTCCTGCTCTTCACCTACCTATTCAAATGAAGAATTGATAGAGGTAACAGCAGTTTTTTGTTTTGTTTTGGTCTATCTTGCTATTTATTTTTCATTGGTGCGTTATAATTATACATAATAGTGGGATTCATATGCCATATTCGTACATGCACATAATTTGATCAATCTCATTCCTCAGTACCTTCCCTTTCCCTCCCCTCCTCTTTTCCCAAATCCACTTGTGCTAGTCAAGTAATCTCCCTTATATTATTATTAGTAACTAGTGCTTTATAATTACATACATGCAGGATTCATTGTGGTATATTCATACAGGGACATAGCATAATTTGGTAAATTTTGTTCACTTCTGAAATGACTGTTACAGAAGAAAACCATGCAAGAAAAAAAAACATGATAACTCACCAGCATGACTCAGCAGCAAGGCAAGGCACATCTCAGGGGAAAGGAAGATTGGTTTTTTGGTTTTGCTCATATAGGTGCTTTTTTTTGGTATGGGGGATTGAACCCAGGGGGCACTTAGCCACTAACACTTGTGATCCACCTGCCTCAGCCTCCAGAGTTGCTGGGATTACAGGCATGTGCCACTGCACCTGACTCATCATACGCACTTAATCTGTGAAATTCAGTCACTCTCCCACCCTAGTGTCTTATGCTCTGATTTTGGCATAGGGGTTGATGCATGATCTGTTGCCCATTTCTGTGGCATTCAAAGGGTCTGCATTTGGTTTTCTTCCTTGATTAGTTTTCTTCTCACAGCAGCCTCATAAAATGCAGTGTTAGTGTTGTTGTCTTTTAATATATTCATTGTTCTTAGAGTGTCATGAATTAGCAATTTGTGACAAACTTCTCCCACCTTCACACAGTTTGTTGTGCTCCTTTCATGATGTGATGATCTGGATCACACCTTGTAACTGAGGACATGTCCTCCCTTACTAGAGACTGATGTGGACAGTCATTGCTGTCTAGGTGCTTTGAGATAGTAGGCAGTAGGGCCTCGAGAACATGTCACTGGTCCTGAAAAGGTATGCCAAGTCAGAGCCAAGAGCCTGTCTACAGGGGTAAGTTTCCTCCCTTGCTTCATAGTGATGTCCTTGACCAATTCTGCTCCCACCCCCAATCCTTTTCCAAGGTGACACACACTTTGGGGCCCATGCACAAGTCATTTTCTTAGCACTGATCCTAATCCTCCAAAATAAAACTGACCCTTAGTCTAAGAAAAGATAATTTAACTTTAGCCACCCTGTTGTTTCATCCTAGGAGCCTGCCCCATCACCTGAAATATTATTTTATATAAAATTTTCAATTATTTTACTTAAATGTCCAGCAAAGACTCAGCACCTTGAAGTCAGACAACTTAACAGGATGATCTCTCAGTGTTCTTCCTGATTATATGTTTGCAGATAAATTTTTTGAGTAAGTACAATTTAGAGAAGGAAAGTCTGCTTTCTGCTCAAGAAAAACAGGGAATTTGTCTAGGCAGTCAATGTGTGAAGAACTGTGTACTAGGCTGATTATTCACAATTAGCTTTTATTATAGTATTTTCCTCATTTTTCTCTATTTCCCCTCTTTCTTCTCTTCTTTAAGAAATGCATCAAAAAATCTGGGTGGGTGAACCCTCCTGACACTCTGCAGGTAGTTCCCTCTTCCAAAAGCAACAGGGCTCCATAGAAACCATCCAGGTGATGAATCTGAAGAAGTGGATGTGATATCTGTGGGGAGTCCAGTTGGGGTCTGGGTTCTTGGCTTCCAAACAAAGAATTGAGCAAGACACACAGAAATAAAAAGCAGATTTACTGAAAGTAAAAGTAAGCTCAGTGTGCTGATCCATGCCTATAATCCCAGCGACTCAGGAGGCTGAAGCAGAATTGCAATTTCAAGGGCAGCCTCAGCAATTTAGCAGTGTCCTAAGCAACTTAGTGAGACCCTGTCTCAAAACAAAAAATGAAAAAGGCCTGGGGACATAGTTCGGTGGTTTGATGAAGTCCTGCTTGGAACCCTCCAGACCAAAAAAAAAAAAAAAGAAAAAAGAAAAAAAAGAAAGTGAAAGTAAATGAACATTCCATAGAGTGAAGGGGCTTCAGTGAGAGAGAGTGGTTTGAAGCCCTGAGGTCTGGGCAATTTGTCTTATATGCTGAGCTGTACCTCATTCTTCTCCTTGTGTACCTGATTGAAGTTCTTGCCCTGTTATTTCCCATTGGTTACTTTATTTTTGCCTAATTAGAATACAGAATTTCTGGCAGAGTTGCTATGGTATTAAGCACTCAGTGGTGGGAGTTGCCATGGTAATAGGACTTATCATAAACAGGGACATGATGATTCATCTCCCCGTCTTGTTTCTAGCCAGCATTTTTCTTGTACCCTGCCTCTGCCATCTTGACATCCCTAAACTCCTACCTCAGATGGCATGGCCCTATTTGCTAGAAATAAGAAATAATGAGGATCTTTTGTGTTTTCAAGAGTTTCCAGACCTACAGTGTAATGTTCCCAGGGAAAGGAAAGTACACAGAATTTTGGGGTCAGAAGGGCATGGCCAGCCTCATAAAACCCGATGCAGACCATTTCAATGACTAGATCACCAAGAGTTGCAATTCTAGAAATTTAAGCAAGGGGCCATCTGGGCCAACCTGAACATGAGGTTAAGGATCCCCAAAGACCTTAGCAAAAATTCATATGTTAAAGCTTAATCCCCAATGGGGCAGTGGGAAGTGATTGGATCAAGAAGGCTCTGTCCTCATGAAGGGACTTGTGCATTGTGAAAGGGATGGAGAAAGAAGATCACACCCAGTATACAATTAAGCATGAGGTTTTGCCACCAGCCCAAGGTTGAAAGTGAAAGGGATGACTCCCAGTCTCTGTCCTTGATGGTTCTGAGATTCACTGATTCAAGAATAAGCAGCAGAAGCCACGTGAAACAAATTTTGTGTTTACAATGACAAGAGAAAATGTTCACTTGTGGGGAAGACGGTGCTAAAGCAAGGCAAAATGAGAGCCTAAGATTTGAGATAAGGCTTATCCACAGTTATTCTCCATTTAATAAATATTTCCCTAGTATATACTCCTTGCCTTGCACTATGCTAGGTAGTAGTGAGTTAAACAATAAACAAAACTGGCATAGTTCTTGCCCTCTGGTACAGAGGTAAAGAAATATATGAACCAAATAACCACTCAAAATAACTGTAGTTAGCATTGAGGACTAACTATTATTTGTTTTCAATCCAATCGGTTTTCAGCTCAGAGATAAAACAGATGAGTCTCTGTGCACGAATTTCAAAGTAAGAAAGAGTTAAGCCCTGCGCAGGGCCTTGCTGAAGCTGTCCCAGGAAAAAGAGGGGCCTATTTATTAGTCCTTGGGCAATGGGTTGGTTCTTCCTCTACTGTTATTTCAGAGAATAAGTGCTCCCTCCGGCAACATGGCTGGCCCGGAAGGTCACTACAGGCTCAGGGGACCACAAATGCAGGATTGTTCACTCTCTTTGGCAGAGGAACTGGGCTGGGGATCAAGCTGGCCCACAACTCAGGTTTTCCCATTTTCTTTCAAGGGCAGCCAACTTCAGAACCTTAAAAACAGGCTTATGGCAACACTGACAGTGATGATGAGGGGAGCCAAAGTCAATGCCATCGACAGGCCACAACTGCTTTCAGAATAATTTCCCAATCTTTGAAACAACTACAGAGTGATTGCCAGAGTGCTTTAGAGGGGAGGAGAGCTGGAGTGACTTTGGTGAGTAAGGTTGTGTGTTCAAATGATAAAAGGAATTTCCTGGGGATCCCCAATCTAGTCTAGTGGTCCTTCCTTCCTTCCTTCTTTCCTTCCTCCTTCCCTTCCTTCCTCCCTTCTGGCCTTCCTTCCTGGGGATTAAACCCAGGGATGCTTTACCATTGAGCTACATCCCCAGGTCTTTTAATTTTTTACTTTGAGACAGGGTCTTGCTAAATTTTGAGGCTTACCTCAAATTTATGATCCTCTTGACTCCGCCTCCCAAGTCTTTAGAATCAGGTACGTGCCAACACACCAGGCAGCCTTGTTACAACTTTCTAAAATGTGAAGAATTTTTTCTGGAAACTGCTACAATCCCTTCTGTGGTGAATGTGCTATGACCAGTTGTTCAAGCAGAAACTTGGGGTCCATTCAAAAACTTTGGTATTTGATCAAGTTCTGCATAGGAAAGCTGGCTATTTTTGATAGTTTTTTTTTTTTCTAGCTGGAATAAGATCACTAAAAGTGACCTGAGTTAGCCTAGAGAATTTCTTCTTTTCCTTCAGTATCAAACTCAGATGCCCCAACTTTGGAAAGCATGCAGTAGGGCAACCAGGTCTAGGTCAATAACAAGGAAGCCCCAGACCAGAGTCCTTCTGTGGCTCTGCTTAAAGTAGTGACTCAGGGATCCACATTCCTGTCATCTTGCGTTGCTGCTGTCTAGATTCAGAGGATACCACAGAATGGAAATAGTGCAATGAATTTTATGGCCAGAGGCTTGAGGATAACATGTAATTTCTTCCCTGTGCTATTGGCTATAATCCAGTCATGTGACCCCAACCTAATAAGAACTCCCCAGGGTGTCAGAGAAATAAATATGGAATTGCTGAGCCTGGCCTTGAACATGGGGTCCTCCTGCCTCAATCCTTCTACCTGAGATTAGAGGCATGCTTCACCATGCCTGACTGTACCCTGTTTTTTAATGGTGTAGTTTTGATTTCTTCCTATAATTCTGGGGAATATCATAATTTTCTTGGGCATCCTGGAAGTTTTTATTAATCAGCTAATCAGTTCAATACAAATTCATTCTAGTTCACTCTTTTTTCTTTATTATTTATTTTTACAGACTGCATTTTGATTCATTGTACACAAATGGGATACAACTTTTCATTTCTATGGTTGTACACGATGTAGATTCACACCATTAGTGTAATCATGCATGTATATAGGTAATGATGTCTGTCTCATTCCACTATCTTTCCAACCACCCCGCCCCCTCATTTCCCTCTACACAATCAAAAGTTCCTCCATTTTTCTCTTACCCACCCCTGCCCCATTATGTATCATCATCCATTTATCAGAGAAAACATTCGGCCTTTGGTTTTTTGGAATTGGCTTATTTCACTTGGCTAGTTCACTCTTTTATTCACCATAGATCTTAGGTTACAATCCATTCATCTTTCCTTCCATCCAATTTACTGTGCCAACTGTACTTTACGGTATCTACTATAGGTCAGACTGTGCTACATTTGAAGAAGGAGGAGAGGAGAGTAAGAGGGGGCTTCCTTGTAGCAAACACAATGCTTTGGGTTCCCCAAATTTTGTCATTCATTTCTTTCCAGTACATGTGAAGACATTTCCAA
>JAJEJO010000600.1:74532-84532 GCA_020662805.1 Glaucomys volans | reverse complement strand
CAATGAGGAAGATTTCTTTTATAGAGTGCTTTGAGACAGACTTTTTTTCAACAGAAAAAGACTTATATATACATAAAATAATGGCTGTGCATTGTGAAACCATGCAGTTCTGAGCTAGAAGCATGGATCTTCATTAAGACAGACTTGAGGCAATCATACTTACGCCTAAATCCTACCTGTGCTTCTAAATTAGCTATGGCCCTAGGGAAGTTATTCAAGGATTTGAGCCCAGTTTCTTGCACCTCTGAAGTGGAGATAACCTCACAGTTATGTTGTTGAAAACTAAATGAGATTATCTAAATTAAGGATTTAGCACAGTGAGGGCTAAGTGATGAACACAATGCTGCAGACGCTTGGAGGCGGGGATTGCACCTTGCATTCACTTTGAATCCTCAGTGTTCCGGCATAACAGAAGGTGTTAAAAGAATTATCTGTTGAAGGTCTGAAAGTTAATGGAAGACTCAGATTGGAGTCTAGAAAGTAAGCTAGAAGTCTTGAACAGGATGAAAGCCAAAATGTCAAGAACTGGGAAAGGCAGAAAGAGGATGTAGGGAGAAAACGTTCATAGCAACTAAGGTTACTGCAAGGGGGTGGGAGGAGGCCTCTGCAGAAGGTAGTGGGGGTATGGATGAGCATGGAATAAAGGCAGAGGGTTGTGACAGGTACAGAGATCTCTTCCCATAAGCTCATTAACACTCTGCTCTGTTGCCCCAAACACTCTTCTCTACTTCCAGAAACTGCTAATGTTGTAATAATAGCAAACACAACTAATGAGGAGAATGAATGGTTCAATTATTAGTTACCTACTGTGAAAACCAGAGTCCAGAAAGATAGGCCCTTGAAATCATATCCCAATTTGGGAGTGAGAGGATCCCAGAGTTGTGGCTGCTCAAATTTCTTTTCTGTCCTTCCTTAGGCCCCCATGTACTATCTCCATGATAGGAAGAGGGCCTATAAGTTCAGGTTGCCCTAGTTAAAGCTCACACCCCAATGCAATCACTAATAAATCAGGAGCTCTTATGCTTCAGTGTATGAACCAATCACTGGGAATCTTGCTACAATACAGATTCTGATTTAGTAGGTTTGGGCGTGGCCTGGGATTCTGCATGTCTTATAGTTAAGACTGAGAATGATGCTGTTTGCCCAGGGACACTGTCAGTATCAAGGACCTACCACTGATAATCAAAAGTATCCATATATCATTATCACCTGGGCTGTGTGTGTTGGTGGGGGCGGTACTTGGCGGGGAGGGGAGTACTGGGGATTGAACCCAGGGCCTAAAGCACACTAAGAGCATGCTCCACCACTGATCTAGGCCCCCCTCCCCTTTTTTAAAATCACAGACTCTGTGGCCCTAGTCATTTATATCAAGGTAAATGCTTCAAGGACTCAGAAAGACATGATCTGAAATAGCACCCCTTCAGAAATTTTAACCTGCCTTTTCTACCAAACCTTTTCTTTGGTTAAGGAGATGCAAACAGAAAATAGCCTGTTAACTTTAATAAACACACCTTGGTAAGTCTACACATAGGAGAAAACATCCCTCTGGACACCTGACAGTGTTTAGTTAGGGAGCTTTGGCACAATTGCAGCTCTTTCTGATTCAAAGAGCCACTGGAGCTTTAACTTCAGGCACCCTAAGGTTAGATTGTAAGGTCTATGTGATGCTTTGTGGGAGTTGGTCATTGTCTTGTGGGCCAAGAACTGAACTAAAAACTGAGTGGGGAAAGATGCAGTCTGTGGCTTCAGGAATTTTGAAAGTATGGTACAAGATTTTGGATCATTTCAAAGCCATTACTAAACACATGCAAAAGAAATAAATAAAACACCAAGGTGCTGAAGAAACGTGGGGAGCTCAACTGGTTAAGAAAAGAGACATCTCCAAGTAAAAGTCAATCTCACACTGTTTTGCAGGAGATAATTCAGGGGAATCAGTGGAAGTGGATGGAGGAAGTTTTGGAGTTTAGGCACTAAAAGGTAGAAGTACCTAGGCAGGAACAAGCTCTAAAAGGGGCCTCTGTGAAAAGACTTCTGGTTTTAAATATGGGAAAGAAATACCTTTATTTGTCAAAGACCCACAGGGCATCCTCCTCTAATAGCTTGGATGCTGAGTTGCTGGGAGCAGAGACCAAACCTCATCCTGCCCTGCTGAAAAGCCCTCCACCAGCTACATATCTTGTCCCTGGCTTAGGAGACCTCCCCAGGGGGTGTTAATTTGATCATTCTTGCCCAGCATCAAAATAACACCAATCAATGAGCTGCCAGTTGCAAATCTTATTTGTACACATCCCAGGGTGGTCCCACATGGGCAGAAAGAAAAGGTGGAAATGAGGAGAAACCAACTACTGGGGAATTGCACTGAAGCAGATTTTCCACGCACTTCAGAGCAGGGTCAAGAAAAAGGCACAATCAGGGCTTCTAAGGGAGAAAGGAAGGGCAGGGAAAGGGCTGCTTCGTTGCAAGACACAAAGCTGGTTGAACAACTGAGTCTTTGCCTCATTGACAAAGGAGAATAAGGGACTCACGCCAGACTGGCTTAAATTGACTGGAGAAAAGCTACTTTTGTAATTCACGATCCTCAGCGTGTGATGGAAACCCTGGCAAAGAGGCCAAACAGGCACGCACTCTCCAGGCAGAAAGAACATGAACCATGAGATAATGACAGGCTCCAGGGTCATGGGTAGGGTTGCCTCAGGGCCCCAGGGCGCCTCCGGAAGAGGGGAAGCGCGGCCCCTTGCGGACCCTGTGGCCCCTTGTGGTCCCTTGCAGCCTGGGGGCCACAAGCTCAGCTGCACCCCCACACTTAACTTACTTTACACCTGCACTCTCTAGCCCGCGCTGGTTTTACCCACATCTGTGATTGTGTGGAGCAAGGCTAACCAATCTAGTGTGGTCACTTTCTGGTGTTCTGCAGTGGGTCACAGGGCTCAGAGAGACTGCTCTGTGCCAGAGTGGGGTGGGGTAAACAAAAACAAATTAGTAGTAACTCGACAAGGATTTACTGGAAGGTTGCACTGTGCTCTCACAGCCCAAGGGGCTTTGGGACATAGTGAATAACTAACTTATCAATAATAAAGGATACTGACCTGTTCCCACAGTCACTACAAGAACCTCAGGAAGAAAGAGACACCCCTTTTAGTTGCTGATTCTGGATTTCTCATCAGTGTTGGTGGGTGCAGCCTAGACAGAGATCACAATTTAGAAAAAAATAAATGTGAAGTTTCCTATATCCAAGTGGTCAAGAAAAAGCCTTATGAACTACACAGCACAAACCTGCTCTGATCATGTGCTAAACTGAGTGGTAGTAAGACTACAGATGGGAGAGATGGAGAGATTTCTAGGGTCCAGATTGATCAGGTTTTAGAAGAAGATTTGAGTTAGGTGCTGAAAAAGGGACAAGCAGAAAAAAGTGGGAAGGCATTCCAAGAGGGAAAGGATAGCATAGCCAGAGACCCTAAGATGAGCATGGTGGGTTTAGGGACTTTAGAGGGATCAGTCTGTTTGGAGTTAGCAGGTGCTCTGAAGAGCATGGGAGAGGAGAGAGCCCAGGCAGCTGGAATGTAGAGGGGAGCACATCACAGGATCCCGCAGTGCCTGGGAGGCTCTCAGCTGTCAGGCTCTTCTGAGCTTCATCCTAGCTCCTCTGCAGATTTAGGGAGATCTTTCATCAGAGTTCCAAGCACTTTAATTGATTTTCATTTTTCCTTCACTGTTACAGTTTGGATATGGAAGGTCCCCCAAAGCCTCCTCTATCAAAGACTTGATCCCCAGCTGGTGGCACTGTTGGGAGGTAGTGGGAACTTTAGGAGGTGGGGCATAATTAGAGGAAGTAGGTCACTGGGGGCCTGCCCTTGAAGGCTATATCTTGTCCCTGGGTCTCTTTTCTCTTTCTTTCATTGCTATCTGGCTGCCATGAGGTAAGCAGCTTTCCTTCACCAGGCCCTTTCACCATCATGTTCTGCCTTACCAGAGACCCCGAAACAACAGAGTCAAGTGACCATGGGCTGAAACTCCTGAAATCATGAGTCAAAAAAATCATTACTCTTTTAAGTTGATTTTTCTCAGGTATTTTGTCAGTGATGGAAAGCTAATTAACACACTCACTGAATCCCCAAAGAAGGGGGCCAAAGAAAAGGTGTTCAACTTCTTTGACACATTAAAACCCTGCTGCTGAGAGGATGATGCTGTTCCAGAGGGACCTTTGCGAGAGAAATATGGGTGTCATTTTTTTCTTTTATGAGAAATATGAATTTCATATATCAGCTTGTCAAAGATACTCCTTAATGAAGCAGAAAGGCTTTACCATCTCCTTTCTGGAAGAGTTATCAAGGTTCCCTTTGAAAAGAGAACATCTGTCAAAAGGACAGCAAAAAAGACAAGAAGTTCACTCTTACCACTGCTATTTAGCTTTATATAGAAGGATCCTAACCAGTGCAATCAGGCAAGAAAAAGACATTAAAGACATGCACATTGGAGGGGAAGAAGTAATATTCTTCCTTACTTATAGGCAACATGATCTTGTATGTCAGCCTAAGGAATCTGACAAAAACATACCAGAAGTGATAAACAAGTGTAACAAAATTTCAGAATACAGTATTAACAAACAATGGGAAAACTAAGTTATGAAAACATTTCCATTTATAATAAAACAAAAAAGAATAAAGTACAAATACTTTTAGCAAAAGAAGTGCAAGACCTACACACTGAAAGAGAATTGAAAAATCTTTTTAAAAATGGAGTGATATGTCATGTTCATAGATTGGAAGATTCAATATTGTTAAGATGGCAATTGTCCATAAATTGATCTATTGTTTCAACTCAACTGATATCAAAATCCCAGCAGAATTTTTTTGACAAGCTGATCCTAAAGATTATATGAAAATGCAAGTACTGAGAGAAAATCAAAACAATTTTGAAAAAGAGTAAAGTTGGAGGATTTCTTTTTAAAGCTATAGAAATCAGGACAGTGTGGTATTGACTTTAACAACAGGCATATAGATCAATGAAACAGAATAGACTCCAGAAATAAATCCTTACATTTATGGTCAACTTATTTTTGACAGAGGTGCCAAGGCAATTCAGTAGTCTTTATAATAAATGGTGCTGAAACAACTGGTTGTCCATATAAAAATAAATAACATATTTCACAAAAATCCTTTGCAAAAAATAATTAGAAATGAGTTATATACCTAAATGTAAGAACTAAGACTAAAAAACTCCTAGAAGAAAATGTAGGGGATCTTTGTAAACATGGATTAGGCCAAGATTTCTTAGATATGACACCAAAAACATGATTCTTAAAAATAAAAATATGGGTACATTGAGATTCATCAAAACTAAAAGCTTTTACTTTCTGGAAAATGCCATTGAAAAAGATGCAGTCTTAAGAATGAAATTATGGCAGTTACTGGTAAATGGGTAGAACTGGAGGCCATGATGTTAAGTGAATAAACAATCCCCAAAGAACAAAGGCAGAATGTTCTCTTTGATATGCAGATGCTGTCTCACAATAGGTGGGGGGGGGGGGGGTGTTGTAAGTCCACTGGGGAGAAGGGAGGAGGGATGGGAATGGGGAAGACAATAAAATGAATCAGACATTACTTTCCTAGTTCATATATGAATACACAACCAGTGTTAACTCCACATCATATGCAACCACAAGAATGGGAAGTTATACTCCATGTATTTATGATATGTCAAAATATACCCTACTGTCATGTTTAACTAAAAAGAGCGAATTCTAAAAAGGAAAAAAAAGATGCAAACCGCAGATTCCAGAAAGTATTTGCAAATCATATAAAAGATAAGAGAGTTATATCCAGAATAGATTAAAAAAAAAAAAACAACTCTAACAACATTTGTCTTAGAAGACAAATTGATGGAAAAAAATAAAGCTAGCAAGATGTGAATAGACATTTCATTAAATAAACATATGAATGGTCAACAAGCCTATGAAAAATGTTCAAACATCATTATTCATTAGCGAAATGCAAATTTAAACTATGGCAAGATATTCCCCACCACTAGGATGGCTATTGCAAAAAACTGACAATTATCAAGTTTTGGAGAGATGCAGGGAAGTTAGAATCATAAAATGGTACTGCTAATTCAGATAACAGTCTGGCAATTTCTCTAAACATTAAATATATTTTCCACATGACCTAGAAATTTCACTCCTAAGTGTCCACCCAAGCGAAGTGAAGACAATATAATCATACAGACTCATGCAAATGTTCATAGCCACACTAGTCATAATAGGTCAAACTGGAAATAACCCAAATATTCACCAACTGGTTTGTAGATAAACAACAAAATGTGGTATACTTATACAATGGACTACTGTTAAGTAGTAAAAAAAGAAAAAACTACTGATACTACTGATACTTCTAACAACATGAATGAACCTCAAACATGAGAAGTAGAAAAAGACACAAAAGGTGATTTTATTTATGTATCTGTAGAAAAGGCAAAAGTATAGAGAAAGAAAGAAGACCACTTCCAGTATTGACTGTATAAGAGTAGGAAACTTTTTGGTGGATGGGAAGGACTTTAAACTTAGATTATTATGATAATTGTGATGCTTCTACAACTGTATAAACTTACTTAAAATCAAAGTGTATCCTACTAGTATGTGAATTTTATACATCAATAAGGCTGTTAAAACAAAGGGCAGGGAAACCCCTAGAGAGGTAGGGAGAGAATGGTTTGTGGGTATGTGTGTGCATGCACACTATCTATAAAGATAGTTATGAAACTTAAGTGCAGTGGGAAAACATAGGGACTCTTGAACCAGACTATAGGGTCTGAATCTTGATTCTACCATTCACTAGGTACATGAATTTGAAATCAATTATATAACCTTTTCAAGTCTCAGTGTTGTCCTTTGTATAATAGGGCTAATAGTAAACCCCAAAGTATGAGTGAGCTTTGAAGATATATAAATGCTTAGCCCAAAGCCTGATAGCAGAGGAGGTTGCTGAGGGAAGACCCTGAAGCAATTACTCCAATAGAAAATGCAGGGCTTCCTTGTAACAGTAGAAATGTGGGCTCTCTGGTATACTGTAGCAGAATTGCAAGACTCTCTCCTTCCTGATTTAGCAGACTTCTTTCATGAAGAAGGCTGGACTCAAAGCCTTGGTTTCTAGTCCTATTCTGCCACAATCAGAACATACAACTATAACAGGGTTCCTTAACCTCTCTGGGTTCCTCTGGAATGTCCCTCCTCCCAAGTGGAGTTGTTACTCATTACCAATGTTAAAAGTGTCCTGTGTGAGGTAATGATGGCACTGAGCACAGGGTGGGGGCTGTGGCCAGGCCCAGGAGATTACTGTGCCATAAGCTGGAATATGTAAAGAGTGGCCTAGCAGGAGGCCATGGAAATTTTCATGAACCAAAATTGGCACTTGGAACCTAACTGGAAAGTTGTGAACAGGATGTTGCTGAAAATGGTGCCAGGCAGGGCTGCTACCTGAGGTTTTGGCAGGCACTATCCACTGCCAGTTGAGTACGGAAGGATGTTGGGTCATCAGGAAATAGGAATTTGAAATGACCCCACAGGAAGGTGTGAACAACAACAGAAGCAAAAGCAAAAAAAGAAAAGAAAAGAAAAAAAGCCAGGCCAAGTCTGACTGGTAGAGGGTGTGGGGTGGATTGGGAGACATGAGTTCTCACTTTCAAACTCAAGAAACTTCTAAACAAAAGTCCAGCTGGTATTCAAAGATGGCATTGTGATAGATTCCTTCATCTGCTCTTCCCCTCCTCCATTAAGACCTCCTGTGGGAGGAGAGGGGAGTAGCCTCTTGAGGGGACGACTCATTCTGTTTCAGGATGCCACAGTCCTCCATATAACAACTTGCAATGGACACTTCCTTTTTTTTTTCTTTCTTCTTTTTAATGCCTAGTATATGCTCCTACTTTTTTCTTATAAAATCACTTGGATTATTTGGTGGGGGAAATTTCCTTTCCCCCATTGTACAGTCTTGGTTGAGCCATCAGTACAGGCATGCTACCCTCCTCTGGCCAGTTAAATTCTCTCTTGGATTCTGAGTTCAAGAGTGATAGAGGGGCAAGAATGAGAAAAAACCCAGTTGACGGGCTGGGGTTGTGACTCAGTGGTACAGCACTTGCCTAGCAGTGTGAGGCACTGGGTTGATCCACTGGGTTGATGCTCAGCACCACATATGTATAAGTGAATCAACAACTAAAAAAAAAAAAAATTCAAAAAATAACAAAACCAGTTATTTGACCTGACCTGATTTCATGGACTTTGCTCAACTTTTACTTCTACTGCTTGAACTCCAGTTCTACTCCAGTTTCTTAATTGTTCTTCCATTCTATGTTTGCTGATACTATTCCATGAAGTTCTGCCCAAGTCATTTCTGTTACAAAGAAAGTCATAGAACACGGCTGTGACACTTGCTTGGGGCAGTTATCATGAGGGACATCCTCAGGGAAATAGAGCCTAACTTCAGACACCCACCCTCAATCTTCAGATTTCTCAACTTTTTAGCTCTGTGATCAGAGGTGAGTCACTAAGCCCCTCTATACCTCAACATCTGTAAAATGGAGATATTTTTACTTTCAGCACTATTAAGTCTAAATGTATTTATTCATTCATTCTTGTAGTATTTGCCCCACATCCACCATTTGCCTAGAACTCTGTGAGGAACCAGAATAGAAATATAAACAAGAAAGACATTGTATAGTCCCAGTCTTCATGGACATATAATCTAATGGGAAGAGACATATTGTATACGTGTTTACAAGTTCAAGGCACATACTCTGGGTTCTCTTCAGATAGTAGAAATCTTTTTCTTTTTGCAAGTTCAAAGCCCTGGGGAGGACTGAAGGAATCCAGTAGAGAGCCATGTATGAAAGACTTTTTAATAAATATGATTTCCTAAGTCGGGCGTGGTGGCGCACGCCTGTAATCCAAGCGACTCAGGAGGCTGAGGCAGGAGGATCATGAGTTCAAAGCTAGCCTCAGCAACTTAGCGAGGCCCTAAGCAACTCAGTGAGATCTTGTCTCTAAATAAAATACAAAATAGGGCTGGGGATGTGGTTCAGTGGCCGAGTGCCCCTGAGTTCAATCCCCGGTTCAAAAATAAATAAATAAATAAAATAAATAAAAAAATAAATATGATTTCCTTTTCTCCTCCTTTCTCTGGTTGTTTTCTTTTTCATCATGACCTTTTGCATTTTGCATGTATGTTTTCTTTTCCAACACTTATACCTCACTCATCCATGTTCTTGCAGTAGAATTAGAATATTCCAGATAAGTCCAGATGTGGTTCAATGACTGATTGACGTCTCTGCATACTGTATTTGAAGCACATGTTAGAACCCTTTCTCCCCAACAGATGAGCCAACTACCTGTGTGTGAGGGGTGTTCTTACCTTGGGCATAAAGAGAAGCCAAGATTAAGAGAATGGAAAAAGCAATAGGGAGGCTCTACACCTTTAGAATTGACTGCTTCTCAGGTTAACAGGGTCTAATAGGAGTGATGATGAAGAGGCTGACTTAAAGTGATATTGACAAAACAAGGATAAACACTATCCCTGATCCACTAGGTATCTTTCTAGCATCACAAAATCTCACAAACAATTCACAGAATTTTAGCACCAGAAAATGTTGTTAGAGAACACTTAGAAAGCCCCTTTAGTGCCAGGTGTGGTGGCACACACCTGTAATCCCAGCAACTCAGCAGGCTGAGCCAGAAGGATCACAAGTTCAAAGCCAGTCTAAGCAACTTAGCGAGATCCTGCCTCAAAATAAAAAGATTTTTTAAAATGAGTTGGGGATGTAGCTCAGTAGTTAAGTGTGCTTGAGTTGTATTCCTAGTCCAAAATAAATAAATAAATAAATAAATAAATAATAATAATAATAATAGGTCTAGGGATGTAGCTTAGTGATAAAGAGTCCCCGGGGTTCAATTGAAAGAAGGGACAAAGAAGAGAAGGAAGGAAGGAAGGAAGGAAGGAAGGAAGGAAGGAAGGAAGGA
>JAJEJO010000600.1:37664-74432 GCA_020662805.1 Glaucomys volans | reverse complement strand
GGGAGGGAGGGAGGGAGGGAGGGAAGGAAGGAAGGAAAGGAAAGGAAAGAAAAGAAAGCAAGCCTGCCCCTTTATTTACCGATGAGGTAATCATGGCTTATTGGAATTAAGTCTCTTATGTGTGCCCTGGGTTGTGTTACTTTTAGATCTCTGCTAAGGCAGTCAGAGAGCCCAGACTATTTCTTCTTCATATGGTCAAATGTTGGTGGCTGTGACGCAGGAAAAAAGCCTTCGTTAAGCTCTAAAAGAACAAGAACCAGAGGAATGAGGTTCTGTGTTAGATATTGAGGGACAAAGAAGGAAGACACAAGGGCTTCAGAGTTCTTTTGACACAACTGGGGAATTCAGAAACACACAATGCCAGGTATCACACAAGGCAACAATATATAAGAACTGCCTGTTGGATGTGATCTTACCAACATATCTGAAACCCAGTTCATCATTTCTGCCCTGTTATCTCCTAAAATTCCTACTGGAGGTGCTTTCTCCTCAGACACCTGCCATTAACATCAGTATCATCCTCCAGTCACAAAGGCTTAAAATATTCAAGTTAGTTTTTATTCCCACACTTTTCTCAATCCCATATCCAGTTAATTATAGGTCCTGCTGATCTGATCCTTAAATTCTACTTTTTCCTATCCAAGGACACCAGGGTAGTATTACTAATATATAACTCTTATCACTCCCCTGCTCAAAATCCTGTGGGTTGCTGCAGAATAGCATTTGCAAAATTAAACACAGGCTCCTAGTTTAAAATTTCTGGTCCCTTATGATCTATATTCAACTGCCTCCCTCCCTCCCTCTCTTCCTTCCTCAAGTCCTGATACTATCTTATGGGATTGTATTAAGCATGATTTTAACTTTTTTGTTTTGATACTTTGACATCTGGGGCCTTGGCGACCCTGAAGGGGATTCCCCCCGGCCCTGAGGGCTAGCCAATGCTTAGAGACAGTAAACTGCTAGCCCTCGGTATACCTTTCATATGCAAAAAAATAAACCTAGACCCTATTTTCCCTAACACCTCACTGGGGCTTTTGCACACAGGGTCACTAGTCCCCTGCCCTAATCATCCAAGGCCAGTTAACAGATAATTAGGGATAACCCCTGTTCCCCTAAGTTGGTTGAAATCATTGAAACTAGCCAATCCTGAATCTTATTCCTCTTTGTCTAATTCTTCCCATAGAAACCACCATCAAGGTTCCTGCCCTTATTTTCTTCTGCTCCTTTGGCCTCGCTGGTGCTTCCCTCTGTGGCCCCTTGTGGTATGGCATGCCTCCTCTTGGGATCTATGAGGAGAACAAACTATTTTTTCAATTAACAGTCATCTCCTCATCTATTGACCTTGTTAAATAATATTATAAAAACCTATATTTTAATATAAGGAACTCTATGCTCCAGAGGTATTCCTTCTGTTCCCCAAACAGGACCCTGTTTTCCCATGTCCATGTCTTTGTGCTATTCCTCATTCTCAGAAAAAACTCCATTTGCTACTATTGTACCTTATAATTCTATCCATCCTTCAGCATATTCTCACAAGCACTGTCTTGAAATCCTGGCAATAAAGATGAGTCTGTGATTTACAACTAAGTGACACATAGTATGCCACATGGCAAGTTGAAGGCAGTGTCAGGTCTCAGAGCCTCACAGGTTTTCTTTGTGACCTTCTCAATCTTTGCATTGACTCAGGTCCTCTGAGTGTGTGCAACAGAAATAGGTCTTAGTCAACTTGAGTACAAAAGGGATTTCCTAGAAAAATGCTGGGGAAGCTCCTAGACTTGCAAAAGAAGCTGAAGGAATGGACCTCAGCTGAAGGGGAACAAGGGCAGCCCCAGTGACAAATCTTTGAATTTTCCTTCAAGATCTTGGTCTTCAACAGGACTCAGATCAAGCTTATTCCCTTAAAGCTTCAAATATCTGGAAATGGGGCATCCAGCCTATGATATCTCATCCCTAGATCAATGAGCTAGGGTAGGATATGTTTGGGAGGTAGGGGAGGGTCCCAGAACCCCAATGTGATCAGTGGAGTTCCATTCCTGTGTATTAGAGCTGCCCAAAGAAAATGGAACAGTTGATACCTGGGTATATACTCCAAGTCTCTGATAGACAACTTTCTAATGCAGCAAATACTTAAGCCTCTACCCACAGCTGGGCAGTGAGACAGTCATTAAAACAGCTCCAAAGCAAAGCAACTTTAAAAGTTCAATAGTCACTGGACACCAATTCTGTGCAAAAACTGCTACATACTGGGTAGGGAAGTGATGAAATTGGGTTCTGAAAATTAGTAAGACCTGGCAACTGTTCAGGGATAAGATAGGTATGCAAACCAGGATAAAGGAAGGCAGGATAAAGGAAGTGGATGCTACTAAAAGGTAAAGGTCACACTCCTAAAAGAATACTATGAGGTTTTACAATATGAACAGATTCCCTAAAATTTACATACAGAAAAAAACTAAAAAGCCAAAGTCCAGATTTTCCTTTTTACTGAACTTCATCTTATGCTGGAAAAACTATACATGACTCTATGTGGAAAGGAACTCAAATTTCTTATTTCCACCTACTATAGCCCAGATGCTACTTTAAACATCTGCCACCCCTTAACAGCAATTAGGGAAGCTCTGAGTTCAGGGGCTCATGTGCCACTGCTAAGTCCCTACTCAGATGGACTAAATAAACATGGTATCTGGGGAAAAAAGAAATTACCAAAGGAGTCTTGCCTATATTTCTGTGAAGATTCAGATGCTCCATCAAGGAAAAATTTCTGAAAGTCTATGAGCACAGCAAGGATAAGGTACTTTAAAATTCTTGATGGTAGGGTTAAGGATAGAGTTCTTAGCCAATAACATTGCTATACAAGGAGAGTTTGCTGCAATGTTTCATTAACTCAAGTGCAGGCCCCAGGCCATACTGTTGCAACATATTTGGATCCATCTCACATTGTGGTGATGACAGAGTGAGAATAATTCAACAATCTTGGACTCATTGGTATTATCAAAACAATCTTCTTTATTGAGAGCAGCAAGGTATATCTCACAACCTCTCAAAGTCAACCATCAGGTTAAGATTTGATATGGGGGTGGAAAAATCCAATGGCTTCTTCACTTACTACCAAGTGGTTACCAGAGGCACAAGAGGAGATGGACAATGGAGAATGTAGAAAAAGGGAAAGCTGAGAAAGGAAATTACAGAGGGAGGAGGTGTATTATCTGCGTTATTTCTACTATAGAAGAGGGGGAAAGTGAGGGCAGCAGAACTCTCTCACCTTTAGCAGTAGAGAGATGACCAGTAGAGCGAGGGAGAAATCAGTTGATTTGTGAATCTAGGGACAGGGAAGCTTCTAGCACTTGTAAAGACTAGAAGGTATGGCAGACATCTCACCTGTAATACAAATGGCTTCATCTCTAGAACTTAGTTTCTCTTAGCCTCTACTGGTGGGTTGAAAAATGGTTGAAAAGAAACAATTTTGTGTGACTCAACTTGATACATAAACTCACTGCAAATTATGTATGTGTTAAGAGTATTGATTTGATAAATGAAAATATCAAAAATAATTTTTGTGAATTCGCTTTGTTATCTTGTTATTAAAAAAAAAGCACATTGGGATCCTTGAAAAAAAAATTTAAGTGACCTCAGCCGTTCTTGGCTAGAGCCAGTGTCTACCTTCATCCTGGAGCCTTCAGAGCAGAGAAGTTCTCATATATGAGCATCATTTGATGCTCAAGACTCAGAGCATTACTCATGTTCAAGTCTTTTTTTCCCCTAAATGTTACACCTCCACCTTACTTTTTTCTTTTTGTGATACTGGGTTACATTCCTACCCTTTTAAATTTTTATTTTGAGAGGGTCTAAGTTGCTGAGGCTGGGCCTGAATTTGCAATCCACCTGCCTCAGTATTTGGTGTAGCTGGGATTACAGATATGTGCTGTTGGGCCCAGCTTTAGCCTCATTTCTTATAATTAACTATCTAAATCAACAGAGGCTCTCCTATTGCATATTTTTATATCACTATATCTGTTTGGTCACCAGATTGCAAACATATATTCTCTCCCTTTAAACATTTGGTGGCTTCTCCAAACTCTTGCTCTGCAGACCATATTCAACCTCCTACAAAGTTTGACATTAATTCTAAATTCACTCACTGAAGATTTGGGCCAACATAAAACTTACTTAGTGCAATTGCTATCAAAAGTTTCAGGCCAACTCTGAATATAGATGTTGCTGTAGCAAAGGAAGATAAAGGTATAGGGTCCTCCTATAATTTCTCCTCACTCATCTCCAACAAACAAAAATTATGCTTTGCTGCAGGTGTGCTGTGTGTAGATGCATACAATACAGCTACCTATGTGTTAATTTTTAAATAGATACTTATCAAGGTCTGATGATGTGTCAGGCACTGGAGATCCATGAACTAGACAAATCTTGTCATGAAGTGCACAATCTAGTGGGTGATACAGACAAGAGGTAATGGTAATATAATGTTAAGTGCCACAATAAGAAGGATTCAAAGCAAACTAGGTCCTATGGAAGCAGTCATCTTTACCATAGGGTTGAGTGTCTACCTGTGCCAAGCACTATTTAGATCCAGAAGAAGAGATAAGTAAACTGGGAGGACTATTTGAGCAGGGTACTTACTAAATGAGGAACAGGATGCCAAAGAGCAAGATAAGGAACTAGGTAGGAAAAGGGGCAGTCACCTGGACTCAGAAAGAGGTCAGGGAAGTCTTAGTGATTGCAGGGATGCCCGAAATAAGACCTGAAGGATGGAGAGGAGTTAGCCAGGTGAGGAAGTCTGCTGCTTGGGGGAAAGTGCTCAAGGCAGAGTAAAACAGGCCATGCAAAAGACTAGAAGAGAAGGAACAAGAGATGAGAAGTTTGGAAAAGATGAGGGGTAGTCAATGATCACTAACTACCCCTTTACCTGAAAACACTGTTTTAATTGTGTAAGGGCCCATTTTTTTTTTCTTTTAAAAGTCTTACTAACAGTCCAAACATGTCTAGGTGTACGCCTTACAGAACATACCAAAGAAATTCCTGCCATCTGGTGGGCACAGAGGACGTCACAATGCGTAGAGAATCACTACTATAGTTTTAGGCTCATAGCATCCCAGAAATAGTGGTATTTCCACTCAATGATATAAGAGCCCTGACATATGTAAGAACATTCTCAGGCAATGCTCTCCTGTATGAAAAGATGAAGGGAAGCAAGGTGAAGGGAACAATTATGGACTGGTGCCAACTCTATACTTAAGGAGCATAGTCTCGTGTAATCCTACAAATAGAAGGTGTATGAACCCCATTTTGCAGCTGAAGAAACTGAGACTTAGTTCAGGAAAGAGCCAGTCTTAGCTGACTGCTTCATGTTATGCTGCCTCCAGTTAGAGTTTACTTTTTAATCATCAAAAGATGAAGCAGGAGGCATGATAATGCTCCCCAGTTGTGACATTTATACTTTCAAATATAAGACCTCAGAAAAAATACTTAAGGCCCCATTTGGTGCTCAAAAGACATTGGAAGAATCTCAGAAATAAACATCAGTTAGTCCCCAAAGCAGGGTTAGCCTCAGATGCTACATTACAAGGAACATATTTTCAAATCTAAAAAACTGGAATGCATTTCTAACAATTTCATAGTACTTCTGGTTGAAAGTCAGAAATGCAATTTGGATGGAGAACTGCTGGAATTCTCAGAACACCTAAATTAGGTTTTAGAATTAAAACAATTTAAGAAAAATCTGGCATAAAATCGGATCCCACACATGTATGAAGATGAATTGTATCAGCATAATCAAATGTGCACATTATGCTTTCTCATGGTACAACATACTAGCTAAGTTCTTAAAACCAATTTTTTTGTTTTTACAATGTTTGGCACAGAAGTTAAGGACATGACTATAATAGAGAATTATGAAATTTTTTTGCTTACTTGCCTCTTATGCAAGGATGTGAAGGGTTATAGATAAAATGTCCACCAGCTGTTCTTTTTCTATTGAGGTTAACCCAATGGGAAGAGCACCAAGATGGAACAGATAGGAATTACTAGAGATAGATGGGATGGGAATGGGGCAGTTGAGAAGTCTTAGGAGGGATCACTAAGGAACAACAGGGTAAGCCTTCAGATGTTTAAGAATTAAAGGATCTACTTTTAGGCTGGTATTCTGGTGGGTCATGGAACTATGGGGTCAGGTTCCTAGTTAACCCAAAAGTTTTGACTAAATATCTGAGTCTCTAAAGTGGTATTAGAGACTTCAAATATTTTATAATTTCATGTTTAGGAGGTCAAGGAAAAGATATTTGGATTGATCAGGGAAAGTTTTGTAGAGGGAAGTGATTTTCTGATGGACTGATAAGAAGGAAAACATTTGGGATACACAGGTTGGAGGGAAAAGCATTACAGGTAATGGCAACTACAAAGTCCAAAGACCATTTTGGCTTAGTATTTTGCTAAGAAAGCAAATTAATTAATTGCAAGTTAAAAGCATTCACTTGATGACTATATATTGAGCATCTAACTCAATAAATGCCAGGCACTAGTCTGGTCACAATGTATAGGGTGAACAAGAAAGATATTTGCTCATAATATACAACAGAGATGTATGCTATTGTTTTTAATGTTTTTAAACATAAAAGTGAAGTTTACTTTTTTGTGAGGAGTTTAAAATTTTGATATGGTCATTTACCTGGGGAGTTTTTAAATAAATCAAGATCAAAGAAAGGTACTCACAGAACACCAGGCATTCATTTAACCAATGCTGGTGGGAAAGTGTATTTTGTGCCACGGTTGGTGGCACATGCCTATAATCCCGGTCACTTGGGAGACTGAGGCAATAGGATAAAAAATTTGAAGCCAGCTTCAACAACTTAGTGAGACCCTGTATCCAAATAAAATAAAGAGGGCTGGCAATGTAGCTCACAGGTAGAGTGCCAGTGGGTTCCATCCCCAGAACTGCAATAAAATAATTTTAAAAATAAATAAGCCATGGTTATGCTTGATAAAGGTTACTCACATGCATAGGTGACTGGTTTTGGTTTTAATCAGAGCATTTGGGCACAGGAAAGACAGTGATTGGCAACATGCCAGAAGAAATGCAGAAATTTCTACATGGTAAAAAATGAGTGTCTAGAGAGATTTAGAAATAACTGGATTCCCTAGCCTCCTGCTCCTTTTTCTTAAACACAGAGGTAAAATAACAACAATGTGAGGCCACAGAGGCATACATCTGTTTCTGATTTCTTTGTCTTGTCCTAGTTGGGAGTAATTTCTAGATCATATGCTACAGTCTCAGAAAAGTTACAAAAGGAATTTACACAAAGGGCAAAGACATAATTAAAAACATACAAAAACACACCAATAGAATGTAGATAAGGAACATATGTGGAACTTCTGATTAGGATGAAATCACCTGATGGTTCTTTAATTTTCTGATTTGTGCAACTAGTCCCACAAATATTCAGTTTTTACTATTGATTTCAGGATGTCAGAAACCTATCCCTTGATCCATCTTCTTAGTTTCCTACTAGATTGGCATTGGCATTCTCGAAGTCTGGAACTAGAGATGAATCTAGAAGTTACTTATTCTTTATTTTCCTTCATGTTAGGATTAAATGTTCTAGTCTAAACCTGTTACTTTTCTTAAAAATTGCCTCAGTAAGGTCCAAGATGGAATCTGCTTATGGCTAGGATCTCAAGGGTTAAATTAAAAAATACATCCGCATGCTTAAATAGAAATTCTAAACCATTTACATCTGTTTGAGTCATATTTCTTGCCTTATTAAAAGAAAAGATTTTTGTTTGTTTTGTGGTGCTTGGAATTGAACCCAGGGCCTCATGCATACTAGGCAAGTGCCCTAGCACTGAGCTATTTCCCAGCCCCACACATATGATCTTGACTTTTTTTTTACTCATCCTTTTGAATTCTTTTCTATAAATTGTTAACTTTTTAAAGCAGTTATAACAGAGGTCATAATTTTATCCTTTTAGTTCATTCTCTTCTACTGAGAGAAAATTGCAGATCAAAGTAAGCTCTTAAGTTGCAATTTCTTTTCTGATAGTTCACTTTTAGAATTTTCTCACCCAATTCAAATTGTTCTTCTAAGATCATGATTTTTCACTTTAGATATCTAAAACTTCATTATTTATTAAATGCTTGACTTACTACTGACTTTTGTGGTTACATTGTTGAAAACCTTACCATAATTTGACAGCATTAACTAATTCTGATTACTTATCTGGTATATGGTGGATAATGTCAACCTTTCAAGGAAGGGAGTTTAAACACATAATTTGACAAAATGAGGAAATGGCAACATCAGTTATAAGAACACAGAAAAAAAAAATCTGAGGAGGTAGTTGACAATGTTTGGTGTTAGATACTGTGTTCTTTAAAGACCACAGACAACATGCACCAATGTAGGCGGAAACAATACATGTGCAGACCCAGGCAGACAGCATTACCCGCCAAATTTGGCCAGTTTCTTAAGATAAATAACTTTTTGGTGACGTGCAGGGCTGAAATTACATAAACAACAGAAATTACTAAAATCTAAGCCAGCAAGTTTTGTAAGTTTTAAGCTTTTAATGCAATCAATATCCTGACATCTGTGCCACAAATTTGTCCCTAAAGTACTGATGCCAAGAACTAAAATATTAACATTACTTGATGACTTTTATTCAGATTTTGAAATAAACTAAATTTAATTCTTTGGAATAACCATTCTTGAGCCACATTTTTATTTAGGTCATTAAGACAGCCATAATCATCTCCTTATAAGGAAAAGTTTCATTAAAAATGCTAGAGAGCTGCAGCCTGTTTCAAAAACCAATACTTGTAGCTGGTTATATTAATAGTTCTAAATGTCTAACCAAATAAATGAAAACACCCTTAACAATTTTATCTCAAGAGTCTGACTAGTAAGAATTTTAAAAAGCTGACAATGAAAAATAGTTGAATATTCCAGGAACTTCTATAATAATAGGAAATGGCATTAACTCATTACCTTCTAAATCTTTCTATAGAAATGACTATTTTGTCTGATTAAAATATTTTAGGGAGGTACCTGCCATTATAAAATGGTACCCAGAAGGCTTAGAAACTTTAAGAATAGGCATATGGAAGTCCCTTATTTTTATCTAGAACATTGGGAATGATTCCCCAAAATTGAGGCAACATTCCCCAGTGGAACTGAAATTCCCCAGGAGCAAATTTGTAATATTAGGTATTTTTAAAAAGACCTTTTACCTCCCTCCTTGAATATCAACAAAGTCCTGTTCCAATGGAAAGTTAAAACAACAACACTGAATTCTAAACTTTCTTAGAAAATGTCTTCCTCCCTTTTTCTTCTGGTAGTTAATTTTTTCTTCCTCTTAATTTTCTGAGGATATGTGAGTTGAAAATCTTAGCTAAGTAGATTCCATTTTGGTTACTGAGGTTTATTGTTTAACAATTTGTGATAAATATTCTATAAATTAAGTCAATTAGCAACTTTTCAAAATAGAAAAATTTATGATTCATATATCACTTCAGCCAGGTCAGCATTTGTTAACCTACTATCCACTATTTGCTTAAGAGAGATGTTTCATTTACCTCAAAAAGAAAATACTCCCAGTGGTCAAATATTTTTGGCATTTCCCCCCCCCTTTCTTTTAAAAGAGAGGGGTCTTGCTATATTGCCCATGCCGGCTCAAATTCCTGGACTAAAGTAATCCTCTTGTCTTGTCCCCAAAACTGCTGGGACTGCAGGCACATGCCATGCTCGACTGGCTTAAACAATCATTTTTAAAATCATTCTAACATAAAAAACCAAAATAACTTTATTAACATGCAAATTCAAGAAAGATCACAGAATAAGAAAGCAGATCCAAAGCCATGGTACATCTATGATATTGCACATACACACACGTACACACACAGACATTATTTACATTCACCAAATAAATATACTACATTTACCAGATTACGCAGACATACTGACCTGTCAATGTTCCAAACAACAAATTAAATATTTGTCCCTATGCTGTTTTTATAATTTATAAATCTCAGACTTATTTCCCATAGGAAGTTTGCTATGCTGTACACACCATGCTACATGCTATACATATCATTTTGGAATGTAAATAATATATAAACTTCTATCTTAGGTCCTTTTCCACTTTGCCTCCTTCACTACCTCTTTTCCCAATACACCTACATCATTCCTTGAATAAGATCAACTTAGTCAAGACAGGGTATAGAAATCTGAAGGGCTCTAGGTACAGGAAAAATTTCCAGTAATATTCTCAATTCTGCATTTATTTTTTCCTTTGGGCAGCTACCTAATAACACTGAGATGATGTTTAAAAAAAAAAAAAAAACACACTCAAGAGAAAAGGAAGACGGTTTTAGACTATCAATACTCACCTTAGTCCTGAAGGCTTTCCCTTATCCATCAGTGTGTATATTATTACTTTTAAGTTCCCAACTATACGCACATATAACATTTAATACAACACCCAGAAACTTTATGGTAAATGCCATATAATTTCCAAAGTGACTATGTTAGGTGAGGCAGAGAAGAAAGAAAAATCAAGAAAATAAGACAATTTACACAAAAATGTGTTCATGAAATACTTTAAATGAATAAATTCAATTTTAAGGGATATTTTGCCCTATGACCAACATTTCCTTATTGTCTTAGTGTTCATAAAAAGATATACTGTATCCTACTGTATCCTTTAGGAAAGGAAATTCTTTATAAAATTTTTAAGAGTACCAGTACCATTTTGAACTTTCCAAAAGGACAGAGCTCATACTCAAGGAATCAGGAAACTAAGTTTTGACTCATTTAATTCTTATCACATCCATTAATTTAAATACTTTCGCCCTGAACCCATGTGTTAGATTAAAACTACTCATTTTTTTTGCATATGGCAGTGAAAAGTTTGACGGAAACTAAAGGTCTGATTCTATTTAGATCTGTTTAACTCAAAGATCATGCTATTTGTTCACAGAATTCTCCCAGATATTTTAAAGTAGTCTTAATCTATATTTTACAACCTATTATGAGATCAGATAATAACATTTTAAAATAAATTATTTACCCTGCCCTGGTCTCAACAAGAACGTATGGCTATTACAAAAAATCTTCACTCCACCTCACAATACACAACAGTAACATTAAATGGAGAACCATTATCATAAGCTCATATCTTTAAAAAATGGATGTAACAAAGCTGCTTCTGCTGTTATTCTGGAAGCTGGATTTAAGTCTAGAAGTTTATCAAGCAGGTCATAAGCTTCATCAGGTACTTCATCCCAGCCTTCTAAATTGGTACTACATTCAACACAATGACTACCACAGCCATTACTATCCCCTTTACATAATGAATTCCCTAAGTGCTGTGCCTGGGACGTTTGTATCATGTAAGAAGCTTTCTGGTCAGTCTTCTCTGAAAAGGACGGGTCATAAGTACATCCTTGGAGATCATTTGTTAATCTGGAAGTGTTAGAATCTCGACCCCTGAGTCTCTCACAGAGTCTCCTTAAGTCTTGTGCTGGGACTTCTTTGCTACATAATATTGATTTGCCTACAAGAAAAAACAAAACACATACACACTTATTTCATTATATTATTTGCGTATATCAAAAGCATCTCTCACATGAAACAGGCAAGTCCAGTCATGTGCTTTATGAATAAATACATATATATGCACACACATAGAATATTAACATAGAGCACCACATGCAATTTTTTTTCGGGGGGGGGGGGGAGAACGGTACTGGGAATTGAACCAGGGGTGCTTTACCACTGAGCTATATTCCCAGCCCTTCTTTTTTTATTTTGAGAAAGGGTGTTGCTAAATTGCTAAGGCTGACCTTGAACTTGTAATCCTCAGCCTACTGAACCACTGGGATTAAAAGCTGGCAATGCTGTGTCTAGCTAACACATGCTATTTTTAGGTTATATTTGAACTATATAATTGAAGGCCAAACCATAAAGTGGGAAATAGTAAGTAGAAAGCAGCAACTTACTGAGCTATGTCAGGTACTCACTTGACACTGTCAACTTCTTCAGCTCCCCTTTGTTCTTTTGTAACTTTTAACTAGCCTTAGCTCCCACCCTCCATCCTACATCCAATCCTCTATGCTTTTGAGCATGAGCACTCCACACCCTTGTGTGCCTAGGATGCTCCCATACATATCTCCACCTTGCTCAAGAAGCCCCTCTGTGATGTCTGACACTCAGAGACAATTGATCATGTTAAGCTTCTGTCATATCCTGGGAAGAGTTCTATTATTACTTTATTATATTACATTGTAACCGACAAAAGGTATGTTTGTCTCACCTACTAGATCACGAATTCTTTGAAGACAGGAACTGTCCTATTTATCTTTGAACCCCCAAAACATATATAAAACTGGTACCTGCTAGGTGCTCAGTTAATGTCTGTTAGACTGAACGAAAAGGCATTGTTAGTTTGAACATCTGTATTCAAATGTCACATTCTTTTTTTTTTTTTTTTTTTTGTGGTGCAGGGGATTGAACCCAGGGCCTTGTGCTTGTGAGGCAAGTACTCTACCAACTGAGCTATATCCCCAGCCCCAAATTTCACATTCTTAAAGGTACTGTTTTCGATCAACCTATCCTAAATAGCTGAGCTCTCTTCATTCTTTCTCCTTGTCTTTTCCAGTACTATTCATTTCTGTTAGTAAGTATTTACTATCTGTCCCTCATTAAAGAGGGAATTTAAGCTCTATAAAAAAGCAGAGACTCACAACAGTACCTGGCACTTATAAAATCCCAATAATGTTTCTGAATGAATAAGCAAACTAGATCTCAAGTTTCTTAAAATATAAATGTATTTATAAAATAATTTACCAACAGCTTATCAGACACAGGCAAAAATAAGTTATGCACACAAACAGGCAACTGTGTACTAATTTTGCTTTATATTTCCCGATTAAACAGAAATGTGGCAAAGAGAAAACAAAAGGAAACAAATTACTATCAGCTAAGTTTGGTAAGGACACCACATGCCAATTCTTTACTTTTAAATCTATCATTTCTACTTTCTCTAGGAAATTCTAGCCAGAGGAGAATAGTCATATAGTTTACTCCTTGATTTATTAGCTTGCTCTGAAGTTGTGAAATAAAAAGAGTATGTTACAGCATGTCCCAAGCTGTACAATATGCTTAAATTGTTTTGTACATGACCAAAGAGATGGCACATTTAAACTATTCAGGGAAAATAATTTACACTAGTACATTTAATCAAAATGCATTTTGTTACAGACAACTATCTGTCTCAAAGTTTTGGCTCAAAGTTTTCTTCAGAAATTATTCAATACAATTCAATGAGTATTTAATGATGACCTAAACTGGGGCCAGATCTAAGGGCTGAGAATAATGGGGCAGGCTACACATAAGAGAAGCAGAGGTACTCTCACTGCTAATGATGACTGACTGCCTGAGAGGCAAGTCATCTCTTTATGTTATAAAGGGGAACCCAGTATGTGTATTTAAATTTTGAGCCTTCTGTTATCAGCTCAAAGTTATAGTATGCTCTGACTGAAATAACTACAGAAGTTATACTAAAAAAAATAAGACAAGTGCTATATAGCATTATTATTTTTTAAAATGAGAACCAGCATTATAATAATAAATTTCTAAAAGCCCTTGTTTGATATCTGCTCTGAAGTATTTTTGTGTCAAATGTACTTTGACTTGTGGCCCTCATTATAACTTTGACTACTAATCAGGGAGAGTCAAGATCAACAAAATGTTTTGGTGCTGGCTGATAAAACTTTATGTTCATAAACTTCTCCTAAAGTTATTTAATAGTAGATAAATGTTTTCTTAACTAATTAAGCATAAACATACTCATGTTTATTATAATATAATACCAGTTTTAAGATAACAGCCTTATTTTACATTCACAATCATTTTTCCCTTGTATGTATGCATTATTTCATCTTATTATCTTCAAGTAAATTTTCCTGCAGTAGTTGGAAGAAAGGTACAAGGTGTGGATTCGCTTGGTGGCAGAAATAATTTCTGGCAAGCCTTTATTATGAGGCTTCCCTAAAAATCACCACTAAGTTTTCCTTACGGATTAGACCACAGCACTGGTGCCTAAGCAAGAGGCAATGATTTTTGCAGTGATTAAACAGAAGTGGTTCATGTTTAAAATCATTTGTTTTCAAACTAACAAACCTGGAGCCTTTTTCAGTATCATATTTTTCTGAATTATATTCTCCGAATGGCAAAGACTGGGGCATATAAATTTCTTGAAACTTCTCAGATAATTCTGATATGTACTACTGGTTAAGACCCGCTGATCCTAGGACTGAGCACATGGCAGCGCAGTTACTCTTGAGGTAGGCTGATTAAAACATTGTCCTTAGGGGTGTTCCATATTGTATGATGCAAACTGACCCCATCAGACCCTCTCCTTGGAAAGTATCAAGTGTAATTGTACTTATAGAATAAATTCAAGGTGGGCATTTGAATTCAGGTTGCTGGACAGAGAAAGGCTGAGAGAATTCTCAGGTGCCCTATAAACTGTATATCATTGTCTTGAAGAAGAACCTGTGTGGAAATGACTTCCTATGTCTAATACATGCTTACAAAAATTCTCCAACTGAAAAGGTGTTGTATTCATTTCACTTCTCTGCTACCCTACCCCTTAAAACCTGACTAACACACACTATAGTCCTTATTAGGCTGTATATGATTCTTTACTTATTAGACTAAAATCAATTAAGGAGAGGACATTCTTAGTACCAAGTAGAGCACGTGGTATATATTTATGTAATTAAAGTCACTAAAGTAGTTTTTATTCCTTATTCTTTTGTTTAAGATTATAAAGCTGAGCTTTAAATACTGGAGTAGTTTAGTATTCTGTAAATGATAAAATTAAATTATTACATGCAAAGAGGAGAAGAGATGAAAAATTATTTTCTTACATGAATGTAATGTATCTTGAAGCAATTAAGAATTTCCTACCTATCATTAGATGAATTTATGAACACTGATTATGTTTATTTATAAAGAGAATTTTATAATCATTTATTAAGTGATTTGTAGGAGATAATCAAAGGCATCTGTTTTGTTCTATAATATAAAACTGCTTACCAAAAGTTTCTGCAGCCTGGATAGTTTCCCTGGATCCCCGAATTGTCATAATTTGAGCCAATGCAGTTAAGTCATCACTTGCTTTATAGAATGGATATCGTCCACTAAGCAAAGAAAGGAATATGACACCTGCAGACCACATGTCAATTGCTGTAACAGAGAACAAACTTTAAAAATAAATTCCAAATCTCTAATTTCATCATTTGAATAAATAGTTCTCAACCTTTACTGTGCATTAAAATAATCTTGGGACCTTAAAAAAATTCAGATGCCCAGGCTCAATCCCTCAGAGATTCTAACCAGTCTAGAGTCTGGTATTTTAAAAAGACCCCCAGGTGATTGTAATGTACGCCCAAGATCCCTGATTCAATATCCTTACTAAAAAATATAATGTTTTCTTTCTTGAACAATATGTTGGTAAGGTAAAAGGGTATTTTATCATTAGAAAACTCTTAAGTAAACATACATTTTATAAGATCAAAAGAAACCAAAAACAGCTGTGTGGAAAAAAAAAATTGGATGCCTCTCAAAACCTACACTACAGTAATAAAAGTGTTTTCTCATTCTAGTGAGAAGTCCTGAACACTAGAATCCCTTCTTTAGCCAGATGTTAACACCAACTACTGCTACAGAAACTTTCATCTCTGGAATTCTGGCAGTAAAGATTAAGACTAGCTCAGCTTTACCCATGGGTTCAATACCCAGAACTACCTAAAACAAAACATACCTAGCTCAGCTTCCTGTTAAAAAGCTCATTATTTTTCTTTTAGGGACATCTTTTCTCCAAATTGAATTTTTAGTATTACCAAATTGTTGCTCTCTATTCCCTTGGCCACTGATCATTTGCCTTTCTTAGTTCTACTTATATCTTTAACTACCCCTTCAAAGTCTGTGCCAAGGCTTCAGTGTTGAGGTTCCTCAGAGTTCCAATCTCTTCCTCTGCTATATTCTCCCTGATTGTTTCATCCACCATACAGCTTCAACTACCACTTATTTAATGATGACATGCTCTATTTCCAGCCCAACTCCTGCTTCCTTGAACCTTCTCAAACCAAATTACGCTGCATTCCAACTTCACCTTTCTGTATAAACCATTACCTCTTCTTTATTCTCCATATTGGTTACTGATAGCACCCAAGGCCTCAAGTTAGGAATCTGGTAAACATCCTGAATGCCTTCCCCACCAATCACCTCCCCACACCTAAATTCGACATTCAATTTCCTACCAAGTGCCACCTTTCCAATCCTTCACCTTTCTTTTTGTCTCTTTTACCAATGCTCCCATTCACATTTTCATCATCTTTTACCTGAAGAGTCTCCAAAATCTATCTTCTCTGCACACCTGCCTGAATGACACATCTAGAATACAATATTACCATCTCTTTACCATGAGTAGCTGTCTATAGTATAAAACCCAAACTGTTTAAAAGTGTGCTCTGACCCTGTATACCTCTTCACAGGTTTATTTCTAACCATTCCTTGCTTGAATCTTATATTCTAGCAATACTAAACTTTTACAGTTTCCTGTATGGCTAGACTATGCTGTTTCAGTTCCTCAGCTCACACCTCAATGCTAATCCTCTACCCCAATTCACAGTCTTATCTCAGAGGTCATCTCTTCCATTAACTTCCTTTCATAATCCCTTTGGGTTAGAATAAATACCCCTTAAATACTTTGTATAAGGCTTTATCATCATGCTCAACACATTATTTTATAATTATTTGAGAATGTGCACTAACTACAAGGTGAGCAGATGGTCTCATTCATTTTTTCATCATTAGCAAGCACAGAACAGACATATAATGAATGAATGTATTATTTCAAAGCCTATAATCCAAGTGAATAGCAGGATTCACCTATTCATTCAACAAAAATGAATAGATGGTTTCCAGTTCCACATTTTTTTAAAAAAATTATAATTATTAGCACTTATTAATTGTACCAAATAATGGGTTTCACTGTAACAATTTCAAATATGTATATCAGGTACTTACATTGTATCCACCCTATTACCCTCTTTTCCCTGATCACCCTAGTCCCCCTTCTACTTTTCCATGTAGACTTCTTAGATTTTTTTCCTTTTTAAAAATCTTTTAACTGCTATTATATTGTTTTCATAATAGCAAAAAATAATTTTAATCAAATACAATTATACCTGTACCCCAGAAAACTTTTGAGGTATTAAGTAAGCAGACGAAGTGCTGCAAATCTAAGTTGATAAAAATTACTCAATTGCAATTTTCTACCCATAGGGTGACAAAATACACTATTTTTTAAAAAAAGCAACATTTGACTGAGGAACTTTCATAAGAATGGCATTATCTCAAAAACAGGAATGCCACATTGCTAGAACTACTTAATAATTTAATTAAAAGCAGGACAGCTCAATATCAGTCATAAAGAAAGATCATAAAATATATCTGGACAATTCATTTGAACATACCTATATTTCCAGTGCAACATACCTGTAGTTTGATTGGGGCACTTTGTCAAGACCTCTGGTGCTCTGAATCCTGGTGTACCTGCCCTAGGGGCAACCTGCTGACGCCTTAAGATGAAGAAATAAAATTTCTCTAGTTATGTTAAACTATTAAAGTACAAAGAATAGTATTTGTCAATTTGTAAGTTCAGAGTAAACTTTGCTTTGATATTGATGTAAATGCTATTAAAAATGAATGATAACCCAGTGTGATGAACATCCTGATTTAGTCTCTACTCGTCACACCCACCCATGCTGAGTTCAATGAATTTTTTTTTTTTTTTGTAGAAGGATCTTAAGGTAATTTCCGAGCACAAAAAGATGGTAGTTGATAAAAGCCATAACAGAAAAATAGATCACAAAAGGAATTTGTATAAAAATTTGGGAATGATTAATTTTAATATACTCATTTATATATTTGAGTTAATCAGAAAAGGCTCCTCAAATGTCAAGTCTTAAAGAAAAGGGAGAAATTTATGAGGCAAAGAGCTGGAGGGGTGAGTAAGAAAGGAGGTCTATTATTTGGACCTGTTTATACCACAAAGGTAGAAATAAACACAAAAAGCAGAAAAGATGACATCAGCAAAATGTGTGATTCAAGCTTCTAAAAAAGTTATTCTCTGCCTCCCCATATTTGCATAAAAGAGCAAATGTGTTTCTCAAAGAACATATGCATATTAAATGAATGATAAATAGTTATCATTTGCTCTTCAAGGTATTGTTCTACATCAATGCCTGTATAGTTCATAGATTTGCGTTTTACCTTTCACTCACTAATTCAATTGCCCACCAAAAGTAATGTAATTTCTAATCTTGTCTGACAGCATGATGGTGATTTTAGAGTGTCATTACAACACATTACCTTGAAAGGCAAATACTGCAAACTTTATCTGTTGCATAGCAGTCACAGGTCAGGCTAGTTGGGCAAGAACTGGCAGTTTTCTTTATTACACCACTATTCATAACTCTTGTAGAAATAGCCTTCTTTTTTGTTGGTAATTTTCTTGATATTACATCCATAGTCTTTGATTGCTTTATAAGCTACAAAAGAAAAGTCATATTTTCTATTTTCATGACATTTAACATGATGCCTTCATAAGCTAGTATGGCAGAAAGCAACAGCAGAAGCATAATTATTTTTGTGGTGCTAGGGATCAAACCCAGGGCCTTGCACAAATGAGGCAATCACTTTAGCACTGAGATGTAACTCCAGCTCCGGGCTAAGTAGAACTTTTTAAAATGGCTGAATTCTATTGGATTATAAATAAAAGGTCAAGGTCTTTTTCTGTTGAAAGTTTACTAATTAATCTGGTAAACATTTGACTTCATTAGAACTTCTCCCAATATAGTACAAAAGTATAACATTTATGTTCTAGTGTCTAACTCCATTTCAGAACTGTAAACTGCACATTTACCTTGGCTAAAATCAGAGTTTTAATTTGTTGCTCAAGCTGTCTAGCTATCACAAGATACCATAAGTCAATTTAAAATCATCTAACATTGAAAACAATTTTGTTAACTTTACAAACTTCTTTACACTAGTAACTATGTTAGAACTATGTTAGGCACTCAGAGGTCACATTCTAGCAAGATGACAGAAAAAGTCTTAATGTTCCAAATGTTTCTATACGGAAAGAACAATAATAAGCAAAAATGATGAAAAATTCCACCAGAAATTTCAGGAAAAAAATCGGAGAAAATAAAACTTTTGACTGAATGCTCAAAGCAGTAATAACTTCTGCCACAGCCAAATTTTACTTTATAAATGCTAATCTCGTCATTACCTAAATTTTCCTCAGTGTGACTGACTGACCATTGCACTATTAAGCTACATTACTTACTTTCACTGCAGGGCTCTCATGTGAAATGGAGCTGTGTATATTGAAATTTCTTTCTCCAAAAACAGAGCGCTGGACAGAAAGGCCTACAGATCCCTCCTACAATACCAACAAAAACAAGGAAAATAAGGATTATATCTGTAACACTTTCTGCCAGCTGTACTCTGCCATAGTTTTGAAAGAGTTAAGTGACATGAAATAAAAACAGCTGCATTCAAGACATTCTCAGGCATCAAAACACTTCTGTGAAAGGAGAAAATAGTCTAGACAAAACTCTTCAGACCCATACAATGTTATCGTAGCCCACAAATATACATAACTAAAAATCTCAAAAACCACCTGCATGGATGTCACATTTTGCTGTGCAGCTAAAATGGAGATAGACACTTCAGAATTTTTTCCTATAACTAATGCTTTCTTTTAAAAAGGATAATTATTCAGAACTTTACAACATGCAAAGAAAATTTATTTTCAATTTTATCACATAATTTAATTTGTAATATATGATAGATATTTTAAATCAAATCAACTAAATTAATTAAATTTAAATCAACTACGTAAAAAAATTTAGTTTCAAACAGTAAGTAAAATGATTCAGCACAGACCTTAGGAAAAATCTAATTGACTGAATACATATAATCATATCAATGTTAAAAAAAAAAAAAGCTTTCTTTTTTAATTGCAGGTACTATCCTAGTATTATAGCTCCCCCTGTTGGATGAAGGAGTTCATTTCTAAAATAGTGCTAGTACTTAAGAAATACAAAAAGGTAGAACCTTTCCATCTTTGCCTTGTTTCATCTGAATTTGTGCATTTGTGTAGGGTCTTTTGACAGAAGTTTTTGCAGTAGATTGCTGATCTAGTTCCTTAGGTGCTGAGCCACTCAATGAACTCTTGTTTGCAGGCATTACATGAGATTTGTTTTGTGAACAACCTTCCTGCTGAGTTTCAGACTGGACAAATTTGAGAAGCTCTATTTTCGTATCATGAGTTCCTTGGGCCAAACCAAAGTCTACCAAGGCATACCTAAGAAACAAAATTAAGCATTTTTACTTCTATTTAACAATTAAAATTCAGTAAGACTGTCATACTCTCAAACCACACTCATGTAGAAACTAGTTCTTTTCAGGAACAAGTAAGAATTTATAATATTCCTGAAAAAAAGAAAAAAAATATTTCCAGAGAAAGTAAAGATTGAACAGCTAATTAAGATTAAAATTAAGGAATGATATCCCTCAATCATTTAATCATTCTTTTCTATTTTTTCCCATGGCATATGTTGATAAGACAGAAGAGGAATGTATAATGTAAGTAAAACACTTTGACAGTGGCAGAGATGGTATCATAGCAGATAATTAGAAAGTTAAGGAAATCAAAGAGAAAAGTGAAGTACACAAAAGCCCAAGAAAGAATTACAGCTTTAATCTTCTTACTATATTCAATATGATTCTTGTATAAATAGCAGTATTTAAGTTATTTTCAGCTTATAATGCCTCTGTATATAATCAACATAAAAATTTACACAGGAACAGAACGTTGGTGTTGAACCAGGAAACTGGCTATCATGTCATCCAATTCCCTCATTTAGCAGCACAGAAAAATGAAGTCAAAAGATGAGAGACATGCTCAAGGACCAAAAGCACTACAATTCTGTCTCTAGTTAAGTGCTATTTCTGTTGGTACATCTACTGATGGACATTGCTTTACGAATACAATTTTGTATTCTTCATTGCATCTCCTTTCCTCAATCACAATAAAAATTTTAAACAGAAATAATTTGGACATAACTGTTGCAGCATGTTCTATGGCTAAGAGAAGGCCTCCATGGCACAAATTCATTTAAGCATAAATATTTTTCTGGAAATTCTTTATACTTACTTTTTCAAGCGCCTATTATATAAAAAATTGCTGGGTTTAACATCACGGTGAACAATACCAAACTGATGAATGCGTTTCAAAGCTTTGAACAGATTAAACATATATTCCCGTACTTCTTGAAATGAAAGAGAATTCAAAATGTCCTAAAATAAAGTTATGAATGAGATCATAAAATTATTTTCAATTAAACATTTAGCTAGTAAAAATTCAAGAAATATTAGAGACCTACCAAAAAGGACTCATGCTCTAGATACGGCATAGCAATAACCACATGATCGTTTTTCCTAAAGCAGTATTTAACTCCCATGACGTTGTCTTGCCCCCTAGTGAAAGAAGTGCAAAATAAACTTTAAAAGAAAGGTTAAAATGAACTGGAACTCTATGTCTCCTTATTTTTTTGGCAGTGTTGGGCACTGAACCTAGGGGTTCACGCATGTTAGGCAAACACTCTACCACTGAAATATGTCCTCAGTCCTATGCCGCTTTTTAAAAATGTACTTTTAGCAATGTATACACAGAAAACTCACTTAAAATCATCATACGAGGTAATAAAAACATTTAACTAACTTACATAAAAGATAAAATTCTTTTGAAACAAAAATAGCACCAGTTATGAGGCTAATAATTCAATAACAATTCAAAGGTGAGATAATTTTGATTTTGACAAGTGACAGAGTGAGAAGAAAAAGATGGAACAAGAAGGAATTAACAAGATTTAGTAGCAGGAAAGATGGTAACAGAAGTAAATTTAAAAAATAATAGGAGGGAACATTTATTTGAACATTCACTATATGCCAAGCTCTAAGGACTTCACACCTATTAGCAAACTCAATCTTTACAACAACCCTATGAAGAAGGGGCTATTATTCCGCACACACACCTTTCTGTTTTTACAGTTGAGGTAATGAAGGCATGGAAAAGTTATGGAATTTCTCCAAAATCCCTAACTAGTAAGTCATGGAACCACTGTTTGAATCCAGCAGTTTCCTCCAGATTTATGCTCTTAGTCACTCTACTATACTGCTTTATGAAAGGTAAAGAAAATGAAGCAAAGCTGATGTTCATGGTTTTTGGACCTGAGTAAGTAACACAATGTGTACAGCAACAAAACAAAGAGGAAAATCATACAAGAAAGCACCTAAAACCAGGACCACATCATTTTGATAGAGATATCCAGATACAAGTGGGAAGTCAAGGGAGAAGTCAACAAAAGTACCTATAGAAGTGTTATCTAATGCTGTGAAAATTTACAAAAGAGAAAACTGAGTCTAAAACCTCTAAGTTGACGAGCAAAATGAGGAAGGGAAAACAAAATGAGAGGTTTTGACCAAAGGGATGATCTGCTTGGAGGTCAAAGAGAATAAGGATTGAGGAAAGGCTTTCAGTTTGACTATGAGGAATTAACTGGTAATTTTTCAGACAGTAATTTAGGTGGAAAGAAAAAAACAAAGCTGGAGGTAAGGAAGGAAAATAGGATACACTAGAAGTGGAGTACGAAGACAATTTGCCTATCAGATGAAGAAACTTTTAGCATGTACTTTTTGAGGTTCAGAGAAAGAAAAAGTAGTAGAGGGAGATAAAGTACAGAAAAAGAAATGATTGTATCCAGTGGACTAAAATGCACACGATTATGCCTTGGAGGGGTATCTTATCTTCTATAATAAACAGAGGAGTAAAACAAAGAAATAGACTCATTCAGTAAATATTTACTGGGCACTGTTATTTGCCAGACACTATGTTAAACATTATGTATGCAATAGTGAATAAAATTAACACAATCTCTGTCTTCATGGACTTTACTATCTAGTGGATATACAGATAAACAAGGTAACAAATAATGACAGGTTATGGTAAGGGCTCTGAAAGAAATCAAAAGGTATGTGACAAAACTTAAAACATCACTCTGAATGCTGTGTGAAGATGGGATCAATAGGGCAGGAGAAGCCAGCTATATTAGTAGTCTAGGTCTGGGCAAAGGTAGTGGCAACAAAGACAGAAATGAATAAGTTCTAAAAATATATTTTGGAAGCAAAATGACCAAGACAGACATGTTTTAGCAAAGAAATGAAAAAACTGGTGATAATCTCCATGTTTCTGGTCTGAGTAACAAAGTACATGATGGTACCATTTGCAGAGATTGGTAGATGAGAATATTTACTATGGTAGGGGGTTTTCTGGCTGGGGAAGGTGGATTAAAATTTAGCTTTTGGCATATAAAGTATAAGATATTTATCAGCCACCTAAGTGGAAATGTCAAATAGGCAGATGTGTGTATCTGAGAAAAGGTTAAGAGAAAAGGCCTGAGGCTAGATATAAACTTTTGGGAATCATTACCATCAGACATGTGGAATTGTAGGATACTATCTAAGAAAGAGTACAGAAAAAGAAAGTCCAAGATCAAGCACTGAGGAATTCCAATATTTAGGTGTCAGGCAGAAGAGGAAGAGGAAAAGCTGGCAAACATACTGAAAATGAAAGGCTAAATGAAGCTGAAAAGACCCAAGGAAGTGTGGCAGTACAAAGGTCAAGGACAAAGGTTCAAATCAACTATTAACATCTACAATGAAAATTATAAAACTCTAATGAAAGAAACTGAAGAGGACACAAAAACATGGAAGATGCCCATGTTCATGGTTTGGAAGAATTACTATTATTAAAATGTTCGTACTATCTCAAGTAACCTACAGATTCAATGCAATCCTCATCAAAATACCAATGGCATTCTTCCCAGAACTGGAAACACAATTCCGAAAATCTTATGAAACAAAAAGAGATCTCAAATAGCCAAAGAAACTTAAGCAAAAAGAACAAAGCTGGAAGCATCACAATACCTCATGTCAAAACATATTAATGCTGAAGTAACCAAAACAGAGTAGTACTGGCATAAGAATTAACAGAACAGAGAACCTAGAAATAAATCCACACATCAACAGGTGATCTTCAACAAAGGCACTAAAAACATACACTGGAAAAATGACTTCCTTTTAATAAATGATGCTGGGGACATTGAATATCCATGCATAGGAAATTAAAATAGGCCCCTATCTCTCACCATACACAAAAACAGACTCAAAACAGATCAAAGCCCTAAATGTAAGACCTAGAACCAAAAAATTACTAGAGGAAAATACAGAAGAAACACTTCAAGACATTGGTATAATACCAGGCAATGAGGTTGGTTGGTTTGTTTGTTTTCTTCCCCTCCCTTTGGATAAGACTCCCAAAACAAAATTGACAACTGGGATTAAATCAAACTAAGAAGTTTCTGCTCAGCAATGGAAACAATTTACAGAGTAAACAGACAACCTACAAAATGAGATAAAATATCTGCAAACTATTCATCCAACAAGGAATTAGTGGTCATAATACATAAGAAATTTGAAAAAAATCCAACAGCAAAATACCCAAATACGATGGTTAAAAATCAGGAAAATGATCTGAACAGACATTTCTCAAAATAAGATATACAGATGGCCAACAATATCGGAAAACATGTTGAACACCATCTAAGGGAAATGCAAATCAAATCACAAGACACCACTTCAATCAGAATGGCTATAATAAAAAAGAAAAAGTAACAAATGCTAGTGACAATAAGAAAAAGGGGAACCCTTACACAATGTTGGTGAGAATGTTAAATTGGGACAGTTGTTATGGAAAACAAGCTAAAGATTCCTCAAAAAACTAACAATAGAACCACCATACAATTCAGCAATCCTATTATGGGTATTCTATCCAAAGGAAATGAAATGTATACATCAAAGAAATACTTTACTCTCGTGTTAATTTGCAGCAATAATCACAATAGTGAGTAGCCAAGATGGATAAAGAAAATGCACTATATATATATATATATATATATATATATACTATGTTCAGCCATAAAAACTGAAATTCTACCCTTTGCAGCAACATGGATGGCACTGGAGGATATTAAGTGAAAAAACCAAGCGAACAGAAAGACAAACACCACATAATTTCACACATAAGTGGAAGCTAATAAAGTTAGCTTCATATAAATAGAAAGTAGAATAAAGATTACTAGAGAATAGGAAGGTTGAGGGCAGAAGGAATAAAAGGAGTTTGGATAATAAGTATCCAATCACAGTTAGAAGGAATACCTTCTAGTGTTCTACAGCACAGTAAGCTGACAAAAGTTCGCAGTAATTTATTATACATTTTATAAAAAACTAGAAATGAGTTCCAAGGTTCCCAACACATGAATATAATAAATGTTTAAGGAGACAGAAATGCTACCCCGATTTGATCAGTACGCACTATATACATGTTTCAAATTATCATACTATACTCCATAAATATCCACAATTATCTTGTGTCAATTTTTTAAAAAGTCAATTATGTTAAATGCTATCTGGAGTCATGGTTGACTGTTACTAAAGCAGTTTTGGTTCAACTGAAAGAGAACAGCACACTAAGGGTATAGAGAAGGGAATTTATGGAAGTAAAAACAGTATGTGCAGACCATTTTTGAGAAACTTACTATGAAAGGGAACAAGAAATTAAGGAGCAGCTGGAAGGAGGATAAATCAGGAGGAATAAGATACTAACTATATCATGTCCATATGATGATAGGAATGAACCAGAAGAAAAACCAAGGAGAAAGACAGGGAAAATGATTCTGTTGTTCTAAATAATGAGATAAAGCTATCAATAGTTGTGAAGATAAGAAAAATGAGTTCCTCCCACTAAAAAACAATCTAGACCATGGAAGTCAAGGTTTATGATTTGGCAGGAAGGGTACAAAAAGTGGTACAAGAACAGGAAGTCAAGCTGTGCCTCGAGAAATCCACTCTAAAAGAATATAAATATAACCAATCATTGCAAGGTTAAAGACAAAGTACTTTGCAAACTGTGAAACCAGTGACTGAAAAATACACTCAGTTCATGCATAATCTAATTCCTGTTAAGTGTCTACTTTAAAATATTATAAATTCTATATAGCCCGATCAATGAAAGTATCTTTAAATTACCTACCCAGCCACTGTTAAACACTGCAGTTCAGCTGCAATTCTTACAGGATGACTTGTTGGAATTAAGTGTTTTAAAGCAATTTTTTCTTCGGGTCCTACTTGTAACTGTGCTGTGGCCAAATAAACAGAGCTGAATGTGCCTGTAAAACAATTTATTAATTTTTAAATATCTCACTTTTAAAATGTTAATGAAATTATGCTATTTGTAGATTAATAAACTTTGGCATAATATATTAAAAAAGGACTGTTCATTTTACTATTCTTTTACTCTGTTACCATAATTAATAATATTATCATGGTCTTAGTAGTTTAAAAGTATGGTATTTTTCAACAAATAATAATGAAAATCAAGATTGTGCAAAGAAAACAGAAGGGGAAAAAGGTTTGTAAAGGTAATAAAATATATCCCTAAATTACCTTCTCCAATTTTATCCTTTATTTTAAACACATTACCAAGCTGTGGTACAGCTTCATACAGCTTCTCAATATCTTTTTTAACACCTACCAAGGAAACAAGAAAGTATAAATAATACAATCAATGACAGCTCTAATATAGTTTCTCAACTTAAAAATATGAAATAAATTATAAAATATAATCAATCACAAATGATTTAATGAATCTTAAAATTGTAAGAATATTTAAAACCCCATCAAACTGCTACCACTTGTGTACACCTATTTTAGTTAACAGTCCCAGAATTATAATAGCAAATTTCTATTACGCTGGAATTACACACAAATAACTACATTGCTATTGCATATTTGGCTTTTAAAATGAAGAAGCTAAATTTAAAAAGAAACCAAAGCTGGACACTATGATGTTCATCTGTACTCCCAGCTACTTGGGAGGCTGAGGCAGAAGGATCACTTAAGCTTAGGAGTTTGAAGCCAGCTGGCCTGGGCAATTTAGTGAGACCCTATCTCTTAAAAAACAGTTAAATAAGAAAACATCAAAACAAACATAAATAGATAAACAAACATCAAAAATGAATAAACAATTTATGCTGTGATCACTAGATGGCATAACAAGGACACAATGCAATGTTCTTGAAAACTATTTCTTTCCCCAAAGATACAAAATCTTAAAGCGCTCAGAAAAGTTGTTTTTTTTTTTAACTTAATTTCAGTATTGTTTTATTTTATGTTATTGTCCATACAAATTATCTCAATACACTTTATTGTATGAGATACTTGGAAGAAAATAATTCCTTGACAAACTAGCAAGCTAACGAATACAACTGAGTGTAGAAAACATATTCACAGGTCTTTAACCATTTAATGAACACATTTCATTGTTTGGAAAAAACAGAATAAAGGAAAGCAAAAATTGATAGTTTGTGTGATATTAACCTGTTGAAACAATGTAGGAAAGTAGCTCAATAATGTGCCCTTTTTTAACCTTCAACTTCTCTTAAAAACAATAATTTAGTTTATTATATAATTATGGAGAAAAATGGTGCAAGGTATTGTTGAAATTGTCTATTCCTGGAAAAGTTTTATGTATTGAATATTTAGTTACAAATCATTTAAAAACATTTTAAAGTATTTTACAATATTTTAAAAAATGGTTCCAAATACCAGTAGTTATCCTTATTTTAATATAAATATAAGCTCTTTATGAAAACGTGGTTAAAATAAGTGGCAGCAATAATACAAAATCTGATAAACTACCGGATACAAAAAAGAACTACGTAAGTGTCTTCAGATTTTATTGCAAAATCTAAGCAAGCATCAGCTACTTTTATCACAATGATACTCCACATACTCTAACAGTTTAAAACATATTCAAAGCACTCATATGTATTATCTTTTCAGATATTTGTAATAGCATTGTGATTTTGGCAGAACAGAAATTAATACTCTGAATTTTCAGAATAAGAACCCTATTCTGGGAAATTAAATCATTTGTCCAATTTCACAGAGATACTACTGTCTATAAACTTTTTAAAAATGCTCAGCAATGAGTATATTTTTTAAATGAAGAAACTGACGTAGCCACTGTTCTCTACGAGCTTAGTCTAGTATAGGAAAAAGATTATTTTTCATACAATGATAGAGAGGAATGCATATGTTAATAAATAGAAGGGGCCTGGGTAACCTTAAGGGGAATAAATCCTTCCGAAGGAACCAGGAAGCCTTCAGAAGAGTGGAAGAAGACATTTTGGGAAGAAAGAACTATGTATGCAAAGATACCAAAAAGGAAAAAGGCATTCATGATTGGGGTGGGGGAAGGATGGGGAGATAATGAAATACAATTTAACTGAGGAAAGGAAAAGCAGAGACTGCAAATGGAAGCCATGGAAAATTCTGAAGCAGAAAAAAATGACAGAGTTCAAACTTCAAGGGGAGGAGGAACACGAAGAGGTGAAGATCAAATAAGAGGCCAAGAAGATCTAGACCAGTGTTCTTTCTACTATATTAGCACATTTATATAAATAGTAAGAATTTACTTAAATTACCCTCATCTTCCCATCTGTACCATAGGTAGACTGGAGAACCTTTATGGCTTTCAGTACAAGAGGCAATATAACATAGCAATTACATATACCAGTACAGAAATGGGGGCCCTAAGTTAGAATTCTGGCCCCACTGAACATCCAGTATGACTTTCCTTGAGCACAGTTTATCTTCATGAACCTTACTTTCCTGTTTTCTTTTTATTTTGGGAGCACTGAGGATAGAACCCAGGGCCTGGCACATGCTAGCCAAGTATTTTACCACTGAGCTACATTCCCAGCCCAGTTTCTCCATCTATAGAAAAGGGGTAATAGTTTACATGCCATTTAGAAACTGTGAGAATTAAATAAAATTTAAGATTTACAAAGTTTTTTACACATTGCCTAGCACACAGTAATTATTAAATGATGATGATTCTTACTGTTGTAGTTACTAACGTTATGTCTTAAGGTAGCTTTTGCTTTTCTTAGCTCCTCTGCTTTAAATGCTCTTGTCTGAGGGGCTGAAATATATAGATAGCTCAGCTACAAATGCCCAAAGTACTGGATTCAATTCCAGTACTCAAGAAAAGAAATGAAATGTTCTTCTAAAGTCACAGACTGGGTCAACTGTCACAGCCCCCTCTGACACCCTATTTAAATTAGCATTTCTATTACCATTTATTTAGTTATCCACTATGAAATTGTCCTGTTTATTTATTCATTTTCTGCCTGCCTCCTTCCACTAGGAAGCTGCATCACTTACAGGTTCCCTGTTTGTATAATTCACCTCAGCTCCTAGTTAGAACACAGCAAGGCACTTTTGCTGAATCAATGAATGATTACTATCACTATGGGCATCCAGAGACAACTGGGGGGGGGGGGGGGAAAAAAAGAAAAAGAAAAAAGCACACACCATACTACTTCACTCTGGAAGCCAAAACAAGGCCTGGGGGAAAGTATGGCTTTCTAGCAGTCACTGTTGCTGTAGTAAATTATAAAATTATAATCTTTCCAAATAAGTGTCATTTCAACTAACTTCAAATTTCACAGTGTCAAAGGTAAAGGACTTGCATGGATATTAAAATGATATGTTCAACTTGATATTACATTTCTTTGATTCTAGGACATAATTTTAACGACTCTGGAATTGGGATGCAACTTGCAGTTGCCAGACAGTGATTTGAAGAAAATCAGAGTATTTATTTAACCCTTAAGAATCAACTGACTATAGGAAGAAGAAGTGGAAATGAAACAAATATAGGCCATATCCACATATCAGGCTCTTCTGGACAGCCAATGAACCATGATTATGATTATGATTAAGATTTGGTACTGGGGATTAACCACTGAACCACATCCCCAGCGCCCCCTACCCCTTTTAGAGATAGGGTCTTGCTAAGGTGCTGAGGCTGGCTTTGAATTTGCAATCCTCCTGCCTCAGCCTCCCAATGGTTTCTTATTTTTAGTGGTTCTTCAGAGAAATTCTGTTACCATTAATGTACACAAAACAGTATTGTAAGAGGAAAATGGGATATCAATGGTCTAAATACAAAAATTTAGAAAAGAAATGAAATTTTTATTTTCCTTTTTATGTAAGTAACCAGATATACAATTATTTGTTTATTTAGGTCTAAAAGAATTATTTCAGTAAATATAAAATAAAAAATTTTCTAGGTGATAAGAGAACACTATTATAATGAAATACTTTAAGAGCTGCAATTGTATTACTAAACATATTCAAGTGCTTGTTTTGTAGTCATTTTGTTAATATATTTGAGTATTCAATGCATTCATACTTTGTTCTGTGATTATTAATACTGAAAGCTTTATAGTAGGATCATAGTCATGCTGTCCACTAGGTTCATGTGACTAAGTTTATTAAAATTACATACAATTAAAAATTATTTTTCTCAGAAGCATTATCACATGTGGCAATAAAGAAACATTTCCATTATCACAGAATGTTCTACTGGATAGTGCTGAAATACAGGAAGCCTGAAATGTAAATATCTGGATTCAGCCCCTGTCACAAACTATATTAGTTCTCAGTTTCTTAACCTATAAAATAAAGGGGTTGGATCAGATCAACTTTTTACCTTTCAACTACTATAGTTTTTCTATAAGTTCTACACTTTGGAACTTCTCTTTGTATAAGCATGGCAAACAGTAGTACAGATACCAGTTAACTGTTAGAGATCATAGGAAAGAAAATAGATGTAATAAGAAAATGCTGTAATTTACAAGCCAGGTGAATAACTGTAAGTTTAATATACTTCCATACCACTACTCACTTATTATGTACTTTCCCATCTTCGCAAAACTCAAAATGTTTACATTAAGGTTTCCTGTCACTACAGAACAACTCTGACATTTTTAAACAACAGTAAAACTTCTGACAACTAAAGTGAATGTAATATCCTCAAATTATGAAGTGGAAGATGAGTACAAACAAGCAAAAAAGGACATTCGTGTCAAAAGCTGGAAAACAGTACCAGACAGAGACAAACTGGAGGAAGTACCTGAAAAAGACCATAAAACACTAAAAAAAATATTTAAATGCCCATATTTACATTAGGGTCTAGGCTCCTATTTTGAAATTTTAAGACTAATAGTTTCAAATCTTGTTCTATATAAAAGCCAAAAAACTTCTTTGATTTCACTTCCATCACCTTTATTCTTCTGGCCACAATGACATCCAGGCTATTCCTGAATGGCAGGCAAACTTCCATCTCAAGGCCTTTGTAATTGCCATTTCTTCAGCCTGGAATGCTCTTCCCCGAAAGCATAGCTCTACTCCATCACCTTCCTTCAAGTCTAAGCTCAAATGTTACCTTGCCAAAGTTTTCTCTGACCATCTACTTTGAAAATCAATCTCCTTGCCCAGTACTTCCTAACTCACCTTTCCCTCTACATTACTTCATAGTATTAATCGCTTTTGAACACAGTGTTTATTTATTATCTTGTTCCATTAGATTGAGGGCATTAATTTCTCTGTTTTATACAGATTTATCCCTACCATCTAAAAAAGTGTTTGCACATAGTAGATACTTAGTAAGTATTCCAACAAATAATATTTTCAATGTCTTAACATGAAGTAAAATCAACACTTTAGTAATGTACATCATCATTATTCTTGGGTTCCATACTACAAGTAGGGGGGTCATTTATCATTCTGCCCAAACTGAAACATTCTTCACAGTGAAAGGGGACATCAAGAATAATTACTTTGTGAAAAAAAGGCATAAACTGGATCTGTTTCAGGCAAACCAAGATGGTATCTATAACCCATTTTAGAAGCATGAACTATGGGCATCCATAAAATATATAGAAAATATGTATAGTTTAAAAGCATGAAGGAGATATTCAGTACATGAAAAGTTTATTCCATTGTTTCACTGAGCAGATTTTCCTCATTTACTAAACCTGGCACATAGGAGATACTTTAAAAAACAAAAATTTGCTGAAACACTGAAAAAACAAACATTTGATCCAATATTATGCCAGGTACTTCAAGCTGTGCAGCATTTTTCTTAACAGGAAAAAATGGAAAACAATCTAAAAATTCAACAATAAAAGGCAATTAATGTTATACAATGGAACTTAAACCAAGTTATAGAATAGTTAAGTACACAAGAAATATTTAAGATATGTATCTTATGTATTAAGCAAAAGATGGAGATTAGAGGAGTTGGGGAGGAAGTTCACTGATAGAGCACTAGCCTAGCATTCATGAGGCTAGGTTCAATCTTCAGCTCCTCAACTGAGAAAAATAGGTAGAGATTAGAAATAAGTGCATTATGATCCCAATTTAGATTTTTAAAAATATATCTCTAAGACTAAAGGAATATAACAATCATTGGCAATATTTGAGTAGTGAGATATTTTATTTTGGCTTTCTATAGTTCATAAATTTTCTTCAATAAGCATGTGTAATTTTTACCAAAAAAAAAAAAAAAATAGATTAATCTGACAAATATCGCAAAATGAAGGGCTTTGCTATTCATCCATTATATCAAGTACTGTACTTTATATCACTGCATTAAATCTTTCATTCAAGAATTTTCAAGCACCTATTACATTACTAGAACCTGTCTGTTCTGGGAATACAAGATATATTAAAAGTTCCACTGTTGGATAAAAAAAAAAAACAGTATCAATAAAGTGTAAAGCTGTTGAGGTGCAGGTACATAGTTATGTCACAATCTAGTCTCACTTACTTTCCCAATTAGATCAAGACACAGTTATGTGCCTGGACCTCATCACCTTACCCTTTATTGAAGTTATGTTTTTGATATGTTTAGTTTTTATTAAGTCACATAAAAAGGAACCATATGGATAAAGTTTCAGCATGTTTTATAAATTATCACAGGCACTATTTAAAATGTTCTCTAATGTTAGGTTATGTAAAGGCTATAAAACTTTTGAAATTGGGAATAAAATTCACCCCACTCTATTTTTCAGCACATTTTCAGAACACTAGAAGAGCAGCATGGTCGTAAACATAATGTTAGAACCAAATCAGATTCATCCATTCACAAATGCTACTTAATGCACAACTTATATAAGAAGCCAAAAGCTAAAGAGATAAAACACAAAAGTACTAAACAATACAAGGACAATACAATGACTATGTTACTGTATTATGCATCCAATGAACAATGAGGGAAAGCTAAACTGTGAAAAATAGGTAATAGCAAGAAAAATGGAAAGGAAGAGGGACAGCATCCATGAAACTGGATCAAAGTGGTACTTTAAGATTAACCTAGTAGCAGCATGTAAGATGAGCTGGATAATGGAACAGAAATGAAAGCAGACAATTTAGATAAGAAAACTCACTGCAATTCAAGAACAAAGTATAAGTGAATGAATTAATGAAGTAGAAATAGGAATGGAAAAAGGCAATATTACACATATTAGAAAGAAGATAAATCTGGGTGACAGAGTCGACTCTCAAGTATAGGTAACTGAAATATCAAATATAGGGACAATGAGAAGAGTAATCATTTTGACACCAAAGATAAGTTTAGTTTTAGTCAGAAAACAAAAATATGTGATGTCATATTTTTTGGGTTGGGTCTTTAGTTGTGTACATATATAAACTACACATCATGATTAAAGGTCAAAATAAGTATCTTCTGGATAAACACTAACTTTGCTTAGGACAAAGATGAAAAAGATGATTTACTTACATTTTTTGGGGGAAAAAAAGAGTCAATTGGAATCTTCTGTATAAAAAATATTTATTAAATGCCCACTATGCTCCAGGCACTGTGGTGGAACAGGAACGAAGGCACAGAGTTTAATGTTCAAGATCTGATATTGTTCCATCTTCTTAACCCAAGGGTCTGGGTTATGGTCAAACATTTCACAAAGTACAACGAGATAAGCTAGAAAAATTTCATTCATTTTGGACAAGGAATTCTGCTTTCGAATATTTAAGTGAAGATCCCTCCAGTGTCAATTTCTAAAATCAAGTTTAACACAGTATGGCAAGAGGAGACAACAGCTGATCTAGAAGAGAAATTCTAGTTTGGATACCAACAAACTTGTGTTTTCTTAGTCACTAATATTTAGACCTTAGCTACTTCAACTGTAAAATGACCAGGCTGGACTACAATCCTCTTAAAATACAATCTAATCCTAAATCTAAATCTTCCCAATCTTTAGTGTTTGTAAAATGATGCTAGATAAAAATATACAGCTCACTTTAAGATTCAATGTTATCTTGGGGGGGCGGGACAAGAGAAGAAAGGAGGAACTTTGGATGGTGTAGAGGAAAATGGGATGGAAGGGCGTGGGGGAAGAAAAGATAGTAGACTGAGACAGTATTACCCTATGTATATGTAAGATTACATGAATCGTGTGAATCTACATTGTGTACAACCATAGAAATGAAAAGTTGTACCCCATAAAAAAAATATACTTAATTTAAAAAATAAATAATAAAAAGGCAAAAAAAAAAAAGCAATAAAAAATACAGGTGCCTGTGCATCTTTTGAATTATTTTATCTTTGGAATTAAATACATACCTGGGAGTTTAAAATTCTGCTCATATTTTTTTGAAGAGTCATCAGCCTGAAACCGGTCACGCAGAGGAGAAAAAGCCATTGGCTCCTCCATCTGAATCTCCAAAGACGCGTCCATCACAAAACAACTGGGATGCAAAATGTCAGCAAAGGGGTCAGGTCCACAGGGAGAGCAAAGCAGCTGTGAAAAATTTGAATACTGGAGAAGGTTAGTTTAATTCACTCGCTGAACCAAGCACTAAACAATGCTGCTTCCCTCAAAGGGGCAAACACTTAAAAGCGCACCATATGTTCAAATCCCAAGTGAGGGAAACTGTGACCATTTCTAAGGAATCCCATTTGCCTTACTTTCACCTTCCAGAAACACCGGCAGGGGGCCGAGGGGAGAATACCCATTTAGGGCAGCCTCAGCAGCAGCTGGCAGCGGTGGAAAAGGGGTTGGGGACAGCTGAGGAAGCGAGCCTGGGCACAAGCCTGCGGGAAAGTGTGAAGGAGGTGGGCGGAGAGTGGAGGACGGTACGTCCGAAGGAAAGAAATGAAGGGACAAACGACTTGCTACTGAAAGAAAGCACCAGGAGGCTCGTCCAACGTCCCACGCAAATTGATGGAGAACTAATGCAATACTGGCCGCGAGCGCTGAGCAGAGGAAGAGAAAGGGAATGAATGGGCATTCCACTGCTAGCGCCGGCCGCGAGCGCCGCGGGAAAGGACCTTCCTCGCTCAAACCCGAGACCAAACCGGATGTTCCGCGCAAGCGCGCGACTCTGTCGCCGCAGGTCGTAGGGATCTGAAGTCGGGGAGAAGAGAAGCGCTATATTGCGACAAAACCGAAGCCACGGCCCAGAATTCGCTCTTAACCCCTCCCAATCCCGCGCCATGGAACAAACCGTCGGAAACTCACGGTTTAAGGGAGTACAACTTCTGTAGCTCCCTATATACCCGGGTCGCCGGCTCCAAGAGGTCCTCACCTAGCGCTCGGTCAAACGCGCCTGCGCAACACTTCCCGCCTCGCTGCTTGGAGTTGCTCATGCGCACCACAGCGCCCTCGGCGCCACGGAATCCGCGCTCCGCCCCTGCGCGAGAAGGCTGAGCGTCTTGCCCCAGGCCGGGGAAGGCCGAAAGGGCGGTTACAGAAGCAAAACCCAGGACGATCTTCAGTAAAAGATAGAGCGAGCCATAGGCTAAGGTCTAGTATTTTCAGGAAGGAAACTATTCAGAATAAAGCCTCAGGTCTAGGCGTTCTGTCACATCCCTACTTTGTTCACACAAGACATTGGGCACCATGGATAAAAGGCACTTTCTTGACTCCCTGCTTTTACTTTTCGTTGAGTGCCCTACTTCATTAAAAACCAAAACAATGTAATAGCCGATTGTTTATGGCGGTTGTATTATAGTAGAAATGAGCAAGGTGGCACGCAGCTTATATTCATTGAGCCCTCAGCTATGAGGTAGGACTGTATGTAGCTTACAGTGATGAACAAGGCAGCCTAATGGCCATTCGTTTAGGAGCTACTTGGCAGTGAGGCAGACTTTCAACCAAACAAGTAAGCCATGTGTATTCAGATATTCAGTATTACTCCAAAGGAAGGTGGTACCTTGATGAGATAGTCAAGGAAGGCCCTTCAGAGAGGAAAACTGGATAAGAAGGAGCTCATGGAAAGAGACTACCGGCAAAAGACAAGACAAGTGCAAAGATAGGAATGAACTTCTTGTGCTTGGAGAAGGGGGAAGCCAGAGTGAGGAAAACATAGACTGAGATGAAGATGGAGAGTTAGGTAGAAGCCAGATCTTGTAGGTCTTTGAAACCCAGGGTAAGAAGTTTGGCTTTAATTAGGGAAATGCAAATCAAAACTACACTGAGATTTCATCTCACTCAGGTCAGAATGGCAGCCATCAAGAATAGAACAATAGGTCTGTAATTCTAGCAACTTGGGATCCTGAAGTAGGAGGATGGCAAATTCAAAGCCAGCCGCAGCAATTTAGCAAGGCCCTAAGCAATTTAGAGAGACCTGT
>JAJEJO010000600.1:0-37564 GCA_020662805.1 Glaucomys volans | reverse complement strand
AAAAAAAAAAAAAAAAAAAAAAAAAAAAAAAAAAAAAATTAGAAAAGGCCTGGGGATGTAGCTCAGTGGTTAAGCACCTATGGGTTAAAAAAAAAAAAAAGTAAATTGGAGAGGATGTGGAAATGTGGAGAAAAAGGAACACCTTTACACTGTTGGTGGGGTTTTTAAATGGGCACATCACTATGGAAATACTATGGAGGTTCCTCAAAAGGCCTGGAATGGAACCACCCAGCTAGCCTACTCCTCAGTATTTATCCTAAAGAATTAAAGTCACCATACTGTAAGGATACATGCCTACCTATATTTATAGCTGCCAATTCACAATAGTCAAACTATGAAACTAGCCTAGGTGTCCTTCAATGGATGAATGGTTAAGAAAATGTGGTATATATGTACATTGGAGTTTTATTCTGCTACAAAGAAAAATGAAAGTATGTCATTTGCAGGAAAATGGATGGAACTAGAGGTGATTATGTTAAGTGAAATAAGCCACTCAGAAAGTCAGGGGTTTTATGTTTTTCTGTCATATGTGAAAGCTAGAGAGGAAAAGAAAGATGGGGGACGTCTCATGAAAATGGACAGGAGATCAGTAGAGTAAAGGAAAGGGACCAGGGGTAGGAGAGAAGAGCACATGGGGAAATAGTGGGGTATGATATTGACCAAAATATATTGTTATTTTGTGTGCATATACAAATATGTAACAACAATTCTATTATGTCCAATTATAATGCACCAATAAAAATGGGATGGAAAGTTTGTTTTTTCTAAGAACAATGGGAAATGGTTTTAAAGCAAGGGGATATGATTTGATTTATGTCTATTGTGACAGTAGAGGGGGAAAGTGTGGAAGCAGAGAGAATAAAAGGTTACTTCATATTTAAGTGCGTTTTGGACCAGAATAATGGCAAAAGGAATAAAGAAAATGGGATTTGGTGACTGGGTGTAGAAGGTGACAAAAAGGGGAGTATCAATGATGAATTTTAAGTTTTAGTGTGAGCATATGTGTGGTTCCACATAAAAAGGAAAGCTGTAAAGTGACAGTTTTATTTGGGAGTGAGGGTTAAAGTAAATCAAGAGTATAGATACCAAGAAAGAAAAACAGATCATGACATCCAGGAAATGACTTAGTATTACCAGCTTGACTTGATGTTGCTACAGTTTGCCTGGCAATAACAATTAGATCTTGGTGTTCTATTATTGAATATAAACAGTTTCACATATCCTTAATGCCTAGCACATTGATGTCCACATAGTAGCGAATTAATAAATGGCTCTAGAATTAATGAAATGAGAAGAGGGTAGTTGAGTTTAAAGATGACTCTCAGAGAGAGCCAAAGTGAGAGTGTTTATAAGGAATTCATCATAACGCCTCTTTGGGAGGCAGGAGGAAAGATATTTAGGAAGTTAATAGATATTGATATATAGATGAATCCATCCAACCATAAATAGATAAAAAGTGCTGGTAATGATAGACTAGTAATCTTTGTAATCTCCAAATTGGTATAATGAGGGCATAAGGGTAAACTAGTAGATAGAAGTAGTAGGTGGTGCATGGAATGTTGGAAATTGGAATTCCAAAGACCATTGGAGAGGTTAAAGTTGCTGGAGGAAAAGATCTGCTCTGGAGTAAAGTCAGATCATCCTGCCTCCAAAACCCATGTTTAGACCAGTGAGATTTCAGTTATTTTGCCTTATCTACTTTCTCCCCAGCCTGTAAATAATACACCTTTCTGTGGGCTCCATTATGCTGTATGTATGCCTTTACCTCAGTACAATAGGCATGGGAAAGAAATGCAAAATTTTGGCTCTTTCCCAGAGCACTGAATCAGAATCTACAGGACAACAGAATCTCTAGGTAATTTGAATGAACTGTGAAGTCTCAAAATAACTTCTGGAAAATACTGGTTGTTATTCTTGCCTGTGCATCAGAATCACCTGAGGCACTATTAAAACTCAAAGCTCAAGATGTACCCCAGTTCAATTATGTCGGAATTTGGGGAGATAGACTACAAACATCAGTACCCTTTAAAACTCCCCCAGTTGCTCTCCGCATTTGAAGCTAATGCACAACCAAGGGTGACAAACCCAGATTTTGAAGTTGGTAACATTAATCTACAAAACTTGTTATAATCCTTGCCAAAGTTATTTCCTCCATTAATCATTGTAGGAGCTTTAACAACTTTTTTGTCTTTAATTACTTGTAGGGTCTTTAACAACTTTGTCTTTTCTATTAAATACACAGTAACTACTTATTTGAGTGATAGCATTTCTGTCTCATATTGTTTAAAAACTCAGCAAGTTACTCAATCTCTCTGACATTCAGTCTCTTTATTTTAAAAATGTAAAATGTACAAAGTGCTTACTTGGTTTTGCCATAGTCTTAAAATTAGATAAAGTGACATAAGATATGTACAGTCCTTAGCCTAGTATTATAAGGTATGTACAGTGCTTAGCCTGACATTGTTGGCTCATTTAATTTATAGTAGGTATTTTTTCTCCCTTTCCCTATGGTCATATCCTTAATACCTAGCACATTGCTATCCACATTGTAGGAACCTAATAAAAAACTATGGAATTAATGAAATTAGAATTTAAGTTTTAAATTGTTGTATGTATGTCTTTCATAAGCAGATTGGAGATGGATTGATTGTTGCATTAATCATTGTTATTTAGGATGTTGATAATTACATACACAAATTTTTCTTAGGGTTAGGCCAGTGCTTTCACCATTTTCCCCTTACAGCATGTTCACTCTGCCTCCAGATCTGTGTGTTTCTTATTTTATGTTTTGTTTCTATCTCTACATCCTCCAAAATCAGTGAAGGTTTCATTTCCTGGGATATACCAGTCAAGGATCTGTCTCTTTCTTAACTCATGGTTAAGCTCTGTATAGACTGACCACAAGTAATTTTATCACATACTGTTTTGTTTTCTAATTAACCATATTGAACAATTCAATTCTTTATTAAATAAAGTCACATTGTCTAAATTATACTGTTCTTCTGAACATTTTGCTTTCCAACTATTAGAAGGAACTTGTCTTTTACGAATTTCTATTTAAAAAAAATTTTTTTAGTTGTAGATGGATATAGTAACTTTTTAAATTTTTTTTATGTGGTGCTGAGAATCGAACCCAGTGCCTCACATGTGCTAGGCGAGCACACTACCCCACAACCCCAGCCCTGAGAATTTCTATTTTTTTTTCATAGTTCTTAGTTGGATGTTAACCACAAAATAGGCGTTTTATTAATGCTTGATATCTTTTGGCATTCATTAATGTATATTGAGTTTTTGGTCTTACTAGTTGAACTCATTTTTTGAGGAAGGAGTTTCTTTATCCAGTAATTTCTTTTCTCTTTCTTCTGCTTCCAGAGGAGACAGTTAAGAGTACCAGGAAAGGAAAATGGAACTAGTTGGTACAGGAATCTGAAGGTAATCTTATTTTAAAGGAATGAAAAAGCTTTCCAATTATTTGAGGCAATTAATATTAGAATAGGATTTTATTAGATCCTGCTATTTCCAACGGTCAGAGAAAAGACAATGAATATGTAAAATTAATTGTTTTGAATTATCTATCTTCAAAGGTAAGATGCAGGAAATGGAAAGGGCAATGAATAAGAAAAGAAAAAAGGTAGAAGAAAAAGGAATTAATAAGTGAAAAGATGATGGTACTGCTTTAATCTTAGATTACTTTAGATGTTGTGTAGAAAAAGGGAAAAGGAGATGGGGAAGGAAATAGGGGATACCCCAAACAGGGATGAGGACAGAGGTTATAGGTCTAATTCGCTGGAGAGGGAGGGGGAATAATTGAGTGGATAATGACTGGGCAGTGCATATAGGAAGACTGGTTTTCAAGCTGAGTAAGATGCACAAACCTGTTAACCTAAGAGCAGGGACCAGTGGGCTGGACTGTAACAGGCACTTCACCAGTAATGAGTGGCCTTGTTATTGTGGCACTACATGAGGTACCTCCTGGACCTTTCCACGATCTTGGAAAGGGCTGGAGGGAATATAGAAAATGAATTTCCTACCATCTCAGCAGAACGGTAGCTCAGAAGTAAATTAAATTTAATTTAGATAAATAAAGAAATGTGGGGTTTTTTTTGGGAAGTGGGAGACTTGAACTTGCTTGGCAAGTTCATGCAAGCGTAGATGCATTGGGACTTTTAATTCTAGTTTGTTTTGTTTTGCAGTGCTGAACACAGGGCCTAATGCATGCTAGGCAAGTGTATCTACAAAATACCTCCCCAGCCATTAATTCTAGTCTTTATGTCACAAAGCCTATGAGTTAAGGGACAATTAGCTATTCCCCATCTTGGGCTTGGGCCCAAGTACCACATAGCACCAAGACCTCTTATGTTTTTCCAATTGTTTTAAAAATTTCTACCTTGTTCTGAAGTTGTTGTCAGTTACTTTTATCAGCATAGGGTTCTGAAGTTGTTGTCAGTTACTTTTATAGCATACTTGTGTATGCATTCTGAAGCTGGACTATATAGGGGACCATGGGCAAATTACTTGATCTCTCTGGGATTCAGTTCTCTCATTTATACAATGGTAATAGTTGAGGGTGTCTATTCCATAGAATTATTGTTCAGGTCAAAGAATTAATAAATGCATGTCATTTGAAAGATTGCCTGACACATGTTGAATTCTATGTGATAGCCATGATGACAACAATGGTAATGAGATTCTTTAACATGGTACTTGACACATATTAAGTGGTCATTAAATATTTGTCAAAGGTTGTTGAGTTTTCTTAGTAAGTGAATGAATAAAATGAAAAAATCCCAGAAGAGGAAGTGATTAACTAGGTGAGGGAGCTTTTTCTGGGGAAACTGAAGTCCAAGTTTTGAAAAATTAACAGGAATTTATCAGATAAATAGAAGAAGGAGGAAGCTGTCAGGTATTCTAGGATGACTGAAACAGACAAGTGTGGTCAGGGAACTGTAGGTTGTTATATATTACTTTGTCACGAACAATGAGAGAAAGATTAGTAGCAGCTAAGCTAGCGATTAACAGGGCCATGCCATGAAACTTTCTATGTGCTGTTCTCAAAATGATTTACATTTAATAATTGGTTTGCTGAGCTCTTTTCATGTGTTCATTGACAGTTTATATATTGTTGGGGAAATGTCTGTATCCTTTGTCAATTTTTTGAATGGTTCTTATTGTTGAGTTTTAAGAGTTCTCTTTATATTCTGGATATTAAACCCTTATCATATGTATAATTTGCCAATATGGTCTCCCATTGGACAGATTGCCTTTTTACTTTGTTAATAATGTTTTTGATGCACAAATGTTATTAATTTTCATGAAGTCCAGTTTATCTAATTTTTCTATTGTTGCCTGTGCCTCTGGTGTCAATAAATCACTGAAAATTTAAAGTTGAGAAACTCAAGTTTTGTAGTTTTAGAATTTGTGTTTAGGTCTTTGGTCCATTTTGAGTTAATTTTTAGATATGGTATTAGAGAACCACCTAACTTCATTCTTCAGTATGTGGGTTATCAGTTTTTCCTGTACACACTGGGAAAGTGTTTTTCAGTATAGCTAGCAAATAAATTGCTCAACCTAAATGAATTTGAACATATAAATTATCTTAGGCTCTATTAATGGACATAAGATAGTCATTTTTCTATTACTATGTAACATAATTTAAAGAGATAGAAATCTCTCAAGATTAAGTTTAAAATAAAATTTTAAAAGGAAGCCAAGTTATTTATAATAATTATCTATCTATCTTTTCATGTCTGTTTATCTACCCTTTTTGTGTACTTGTGGCAAGTTGTAATCCATTTTGTAAATTAAAAACATGCTGAATGGGAACATCTGTAAGAAATATCTAGAAATCTACCAAGGGAGAAAAGATATTTATAGAACAAAATAAATATGCTGTATTTGAAGGTGATTGCAGCATGCAAAGAAAATGAATAACATATTTTCCATCTAAAACATATAGATTTCAGTGAGGAAAAGTGCTGTTATCATTATGTATATTCAGAGACTGATAGAACCAAATCCATATTTTAAAAATTTAAGTGCAAACTTGAGAAAGTTGTGATTTCTGTATATTTGCAGAGCTTCAGTATGTAGGAAAATACTATTAGGACTGAAAAATCAAAGAGCAAGTACTGTGATAAGTAAAGTTTCATCTTCAGGGACTGAAACTTGGCTAACATCTGCTCCCACTGTTAATAGCAGCTGATAATTTCAGTTCAGCCATTAATGGGAAAGCCAGCCACTGCAACAAAGTCATAATGGTTTAACTTCCAATTGTTATCTTTAAAGAAGATGATTTAAAGTTTTGAAAAAATTCCTAGAAATTCTAATTCAAGGCCTTTGCTTAAAAAGAAATATGCTTGAAAGTACATTTAAAATGATATATCAATACTGTATAAACTTTTAATATTCCTGTGTGTTTTTAAATTTCAGATAAGATTGGAATTGTAACTTTTATTTTTAAAAATTAAATATATAAATGTCTATTATTCAAGACAACTTTTTAAGATACAGTTTCATGCAGCAACATTAATTGGGGCTTAGTGCTAGTAGTTAACAATGATCTTCTCAATTTAAGGATTTAGATATGAAGTTTAGGGCTGGGGAAATGGGTGTGGTGGCACATGCCCATAATCCTAGCAGCTCAGGAGGTGGAAGCAGGAGGATCAAAAATTCAAAGTCAACCTCAGCAATCTACATAGGAAGATCCTATCTCTAAATAAAATATTAAAAAGAGCTAGGATGTGGCTCAGTGGTTAAGTACCCCTGGATTCAACTCCCAGTACCAAAAAAAAAAAAAAAAAAAAGAAACAAAGAAAGAAAATTAATTAATTAATTAATTTAGGGCTGAGGATTTAGGTCAGTGGTAAAGCACTTGCCTACCCTGTACAACAGCCTGCATTTGATCCCCAGCAGAAGAAAGGAAGGAAGGAAGGAAGGAAAGAAGAAAGAAAGAGGGAAGGAGGTGGGGGAGGGAGAGGGAAAGCAGAAGAGGAGGAGGAGGAAGAAACTAATTTTTTAATTCTAAAGAATTTTACAATTGAGCTGTAAATCCCTGCCTCTCTCCAAAATAGTAAAATAGAATATGAAATCAAGGCACAAGCATAATTTACTTTGAAACTTTAAATAATAGTGATAAACCCAGTTCTCTTTGGTTTGCTGTTGGAGCATTATAGAGCTCTAAGAACTATGGACCAAATCCCTCATGGGCCAAGTCCACCTGCCACCTGTTTTTATGCATACTGCAAACTAAGAATGGATTTTACATTTTTAATTATTGAAAAAATGTAAAATGTATTTTGTGACATATGAAAATCAAATTTCAATATCCATAAATTAGGTTTAATTGGAAAATAGCCCTGCTCCTTTGTTTACATATTATCTGTTACTACTTTCACCCTACAATTAATGGTAGAGTTAACTAATTGTCACAGAGATGTGTGACCTGCAAAATAAAAAATACTTACTCTTTGTCCCTTTTTGAAAAAATTTTGGCCAGCTCCTGGAGTGTAACAATTATGGCTTACATGCTACATTTTTTCCCATTTTTTTTTTTGTGTGTAGCATGAACATACAAATTAAAAGTATGTTACTAAGGATATAGACAAATTTTTTACTGTTCATTAAATCAGTTAATATGGAGAAAAAGAGGTTACAAATATTTACTTCAGTATTAACTACAACAATTAGGAATTGTGACTCATACTTTCTAATGGTAGTGTTTTTTTGGCATTTTGGGTTTTTTTTTTCTCCCACAAGAAAATCCTAATTCAGCCTCTCTGTGTGAAAAACACATGGATCTCACATAATCTTTCACAAGCCAAAGATGGAGGAAATATGGCATAAATCCATATGCTGAAGTCTTCGTTAATAGCATGACTGGATAGACAGTGACTTTGATGTTTAATTTCAATGTGAAGAGGAAAGAAGAGCTGGCAAATGCTCAGTGTCTCTATTTGAAGTGAAGGCCAAGATCCACTGAAACTTTCCTTGCTGCTGCTCATGTAGCTGGGAGTACATTAAAGTAAAGGCAAAACTGCTTCAAATTCCTTCAAAAGTTAACGATTCTAAACCTCCTTGTGTTGCAGAACACACAACCTCCAGTGTGTGTTCTGTGTTGTTTCTCATACATTCTAATACATTCTTCTCTCTGACCACATAAGAAGGATGTTCCAAATTATGACACTTCTTTACCTGGAATCTCCTCTGGATATTATAAAGCTGGGGTTGTAATTTCACTGTCTAGGAATACCTTCTTGTGGCCATCCCTCAAAAAGAATAACTGTGATATCAGAGAATGTGGTATAAGGAGCTAAAGGGATCCCTTGCCTTCTAGCTATCCTTGAAGATGGTGAACTATACACTTTAAGAACATAGAGTTGCCACCTCTTGCAACCATCACATAGCTAAAATTTTGACTGAATCTGAAGACCAAAAATAAAAGACCAATAGCAGAGGCTTGGGAATGAGAATGATTAGTGCCTTCTCACATATGAAGTATAATGCATAACATCCCAAAATAAACATCAGTCTTAAAAAAATTAAAATTAAAAACCAAAATATATTCTGTTTTTAGATCCTAGAAACAGGCAATGATTATATAAATACTCATCTTCTACACAGCAAAAAAATCACATCTCTGTGATTTATGCCAGGCTCCAGTATCTCAATATTTTGATCATATGAAGCACATCTGGAACTTGTCAAAACAAGTTAACTTTACAAGATAATTCCTTGTAGCAAGACCCCTGGCCAATGCATTCTTCCACCACATTTCCACTGCAGTTTACCCATGAATGGTCACCATGAATATTAAAAATGAAGGGTAAGTTTCCTTAAACTTTACACTTTGCTTGAACAAAGTGAGCGAAGTGATAAAGTTATAATAAAATTGGTTTAATAATCAGATTTCCAAAATTTCTGTCTTTTTCCTTTTTTAAAAAAGTAAATCTTGAGTAGGCAGTTATAGAAACAACTGTGTTCATATGATATGCCCACTTCTCTTTTTCATGCAATTTTGGGGTTATTGTTTCATAATTGTTCTTTTGCAATAAAAGATTAGGAATTCCTGTAAAAGAAATTAATAGAGGGACTAATCACTCTTCTTCACTTTCTGTAAGAACCTAGGATGTCACACTCTTTGCAATAGACTGCTTAGTCCCAGCACAGATGCGGTAATAAGTCTTCAAACATTTGGGATGTTAATTTATGGGGAAATAACAATTACTAAAGTCAAGGCATATACAATGACATCTCTATCTGGTACCCCTCAAAGTCAGTAATATTCATTAAACAACCTGATTCCAGGGAGAAGGCATGTAAGTCAGGAAGAAAGAAAAGCCAAGACAAGGTTGTGCTAAGGAGTATCCTACTCCTATAGGTAGATGATTGGTGCAGTCATTCAGTCTTCTCAGCCTTTTGAAATATGCTGTATAACTTTTCATCTGGGTTTGAAAGGGGAAGCAAGTATTTATGCATTAAATTCTGTTCTCTATTAGTCAACTCCCTCTCCCATTTTAGGCTGCAAATGCCAGAATGTGAAGTGTGTTCCTATGGGTGTTCCACAGGGAGTTCCAGAGATTCCCTCAGGGAAGACAGCTAGAAGGACACTGAATGGGTTGAAACAAGAGTACTATCAAATTGCTTCTGCACAAAATTGTTGGAGTCTATATGAAACTAGCTGCAGCTGCAGCAGCTGAAGTGAAAGGTAGGGCTGGTAGGATTTGAAATGGTGTACTGTCAAGAACTATGAAGGGTCTGAATTTTACCCTACCTTCAAACTAACAAAATAGTCTGTCACAGTTTCATGGCTTCTGGCAGAACACATAAGACTGCTGGTTCAGAGACTAAGACTGGGTTTGGAAAATTCATACAACTGTCTGAGTTATCCTAAGCTGTGGAAAAACTTGGAAGTTCTCTAAGTCTGCATTGACCCATCCGTTCCCCTACATTATTGTCATGATTAATAGCTGTGCTGTATGTCATATTGCCAATCTGCCCCATGCATAATGCATACGTTTAAGCTTACGGAGATTTATGAAGGTGAAGATTTACACAAAGGTGATAAATCTTCAGTACTTGAGTAGCAGTAAAGAGCAGAGGGCATGTAAATTTTAACAATATTGCATTTTGATGGTTAAGTGAACAACCTACCCTGTACAACCTGTAGGCTATAAGTAATGTCAACCTAAATAGCAACAGAGAAAGTGACTCAAAGAGAAACATGAAAAATAAATAAGAAAGGAAAGGGGGGAAAGAATTTATTTGACAATGAGCAGAAGATTGCAAACTGGAATATGTATGCTATGACACATCATAGGCATATCTGGACAAAGGAAGACAAAGGCTTTTAAAGGCAAAATGAGAAAGGTTACACAAGTTGTTTCAAACAATTATTCTTGGCTAAAAGGATCAATAATAAGGATGGCTTAGCTCTAGGGCTGAGCAGGCAGTTGCTGGGCAGATGTCCTTGCAGAAGTATTCTTTGTGCAGGCTTGTGGTTTTCACAGTCTCTTGTGATAGTTCTTATTACCAGGCAAATCATGCATGAAGGCTGTTCCTGCATAATCTCCTGGGTCTGGGTCTATTTTGCTAGGATTGACTTAGGTGACTCCATTTTCATTCTGACAACTTTTACATTTCCTTTTGGAGTAAGTTATGGACAGAATGATATCTTATTCATTTTTATATCACTGACACTTAGCATAATACCTGGCACATAATAGATACTATAAAAGGTATTTGTTGAACAGATTGTTTAAATTAACAAATGAAAGGCTAAGATTACAAAATATAAAAAGACCAAAAAGAAACCTAAATAACAATATTAAAATACAGCATTCCTTGACATGCTTAATAGGGATATTGCTATTTTATTTCTATTTAAAACTTCCTGTCCATTCAGTCATCAAGCAAAAAGAAAATACTTGTAAACATTTGTATGGTAAGACTATTTTATATGTTTATGGGTAAAAGAAGATCCTTGGCTTTTTTTAAATATTATGTCACGTTCTCTGTGAAAAGCCACACTTTATTTTGTAGGTAGCATGGTTCAGTGAATAGCATATGAACCCTATGATCAGACTAATTTGAATTTAATCTCAGCTCTCTCACTCATTTGTGACATGACTGTGGATAAGTTTTCCATCTAAAACTAGGCATCATAAATGGCCTCAGTAGGTTCTTTTGAGGCCTAAATGAAACAACATGTTTGAAATTCATAGAGGAATGTTGGAATGCAATGAATGTTAGTTCCTATGTTAGTTTCCTCTGGCTGCCATAGCAAATTAGGACAAATTGTGCAGCTTAGAACAGAAATGTAGTATCTTCCAATTCTGGAGGCCATAAGTTTGAAATCAAAGTGCATTGGTAGGGCTATGAAAACTCTTGGGGGAATCCTTACTTTTCTCCTACAGCTTCTTGGGGCTCTAGGCACTCCTTGGCTTGTGGCAGAACTCCAGTCTCTGCCTGATCTTCACATGGTCTTTGCCTTTGTGTCTTTCCTTTGTGTGTCTTTTATAAAGACACTGGTGATTGGATTTAAGGCCTACTTAGATAATCCAGAATGCTCTCATCTTCAAAGATCCCTTTTTTCCCCAATAAAGTTGCGTTTATCATATCGAACAGTGTAATAATCCAGAAATCACTTTAGGCAGTCAGTAAAGCAGTTTTGCTTTTTTTTTTAAAACTCACAAATATTCAGATCAGAAAGGTCAAGTGTCTTGCCTAAGATAATATTAGCTATCATGTATAGTGTCAGAATTTTTTAAAAAATCTACATTTCAGTTGCACAGAATTTAAGTAGTTATAATCTTTGGTTCATGGACATTCTAGCATCATTTGGCCATACATACTTTATTATTTATTTATTTGTTATACTTTATTATTATCCTTAATTATTATTAATTGATTTTAATAGTTGAATGACCACCCACAAACCTATTACCTAGCTGAAGAGCTAGAAACATAATAATTTATATCTATTTACGCCTTCCTTTTCAATCTCATTCTCTCAAATTCCAAAGGCTTGTTCTTTTCATTATATCATAATGTCTAATGTTTAAAAATAAGTGGTGAAAGGCTTGGCATGAAATTAGAAAAGCCTGTGTTCTCATCTTAAGTCAGCCACACGGGAGGGGTGACTTTGTTCCAGCTATTGTGTTGGCCCCTTTTGACCTGTCTGGAGTGTTAAAGACAAACCTTCCGTAGGCTCAGCTCACCTATTCAGTGAGAGCCCGGTTTAGCAGCGTATTTGGAATATCCTACCTGGTTCTGATCATTCTAGGAGAACTATTGTGTTTTAAAATACATTCCCTAAAATGTTTTCCTTAAAAATGAATTATTACCTCAGTGGCTGAAAGAGTAAACTATATCTGTATTAGTCAGCTTTGTGTCACTTTCACCAAAATACCTGACACAAACAACTTAGAGGAAGTAATGTTTATTTCAGCTCATGGTTCCAGAGGTTTAGTCCATGGCAGGTCAACTCCATTGCTTTAACATCATGGTGGAAGGGCTTGGGAGAGTGAAACTGTCCAGTTCACAGTAGTCCCAAAAGGAGCAGAGGGGGGGTACAGGGAAGATGAACCCTTCCAGGTCGCACTTCCAGTGACTCACCTCCTCCAGCCACACCCCATCAATCTACAGTTACCACTGAGTCCATTAAAACTAGCATGGACTGATTAAATTACAGCTCTCACAATCCAATCATTTCATCTTCTGAACATTCCTGCGTTAAAACAGGAGCTTTTGGGGAATATCTCATGTAAACCACAACAATATCCATACAGTATCTTTCTTTGAAAAAACATTTGAATAATAACATATTGGTTAGAGTACTATGTTGAGAAATAACCACCTTATAGGAACAAAATAATTTTAAGAACAAGATATAGAAAATAAGATGATTCTATTATACCCATGAGTCAATTTTCTAGAATTATTCATATAAATTGAGTATTAAATAGTTGTGGAATGAAGAGTCATAAAAGAAATGCCCTTCATTCTTTCTCCACTTCAAATACAAGATTTTACATAGGAAAAGTCAACATACGAGAATTTTGTTTTCTCAGAAAAATAATACTTAAGTATAAGCTACACATGTTAGTAATTATAGTATAAACTTTGATTAATGTTTAGATTTTCACACTATGTGCTACAGTTAGGATGACCATATATTTTATCCAAAATTGCTCAAACTGGTATAATTTTGAGGGTGAAAGTGTAATTTTTATAGTTACGCTGGGACAACAGACATAAACTGGCACTGTTCCTGGGGAACTGGAACACATGATTACTCTGGTTCTAGCATATTTAAATTACCATGTCAGTATTTTCTCAAAGTAGAGGCAGATAATTTTAACGTGTTTAACTGGTTTCCAAAATACTTTAAAGCTACACAGCACTTTATTTCAGTTTATTAAGTCTTCAGTTAACTTCTAACTTAAATATACAGTGCCAATATTTGAGACAATATTCTGTTCATTACGTTTTATTAACTAAAGTTGTTAATAGATAGGTTTATGGTTGGTCAAAATCAGGTTTATGGATAGTTCTCCACTAAAGCATTTGAAGTAGACAAGATGAACAAATAAATGTATTATCTGCATAAATGTATTATCTATATTAAAGTAGATTAATAATCATGTAAATTATAATGTAATGAATTTTAGAATAAACTTTAAGATACAGTATATGATAATTATGTTTTATGAGATTCATTTCAATGTAATAGGAAAATATAGATAAAATGAGATTCTTAAGTTACATGACAAGGTATGGTATAGTCTAACTCTGCACTGTCCAAATGGAAGCCACTAGCCACATGGGGCTCTTGAGAACTCAAAATGAGTGTAGTCTGAATTGAAGCTGTGGTGCAAGAATAAAATACACACTATATTCCAAAGACTTAGTACAAACAAAAGGGTTTAAAAATCTCATTACTTTTTAATATTGAATATATTTTGAAATAATGTCTTTGCTGTATTAGATTAAAATATATTATTAAAATCAATTTTACCTCTGTTTATAGTTTGGCTACTAGAATATCTAAAATTACATATATGGCTCAAATTATATCTCTATTGGATTGTGCTGATCTAAGATGGTTCAAAAGATATAAATGAAGATGGAATATAGAGGAGGATGGACATACATGATCATGAGAGACACTACTGATCTTAACATGATCTATATTCGACCGATTCTTTTCCCACCTGGGTTTTCCCGTGGTTCTTATGAACAAATCTAATCAGTTAGCCATGGCTTTTCCCCTTCCTGTTCCATCACCTCTTCTGTAGGCAACACCTTGCCTGGCATCATGTCTTCTACTTCTGTTGGGAAGCACTATATCTTCCTGATACTGCTGCCCCTGTGGCTTCAGAGGACCCTGCAGGTGCTAAAGCTGCACCTCTTTGCAGATGAGGGAGAATGTTGGCTCTGTGTTTTGGTATTTTGGATTTTCCTATTTGACAAAGTAGAGGTGTGCTACCTCTGCCCAAATATTTTCAAGAACTTTTTAAGTGTAGCAGCTCACTACAATGGTAAAAAATCTCTGTGTTCCACAATACTTACATGAGTCCATGGAGGGCTAATAAGAGCAAATTCTGAGCAAGCCAGAATTAACCCTCCTTTTGTCATTTAGGTTTGGCTACTAGGCCAAGTCTGCCTGCTTACCTTTTCCCTTGTGCAGCAGTCAAAATTGGTGGGGGTGGAATTCAACTGCTGACAAGTTTTTTGGGGCTTGCACAATGTTATTGTCTGAGTGCTTGAAGGCAGAACATGCATGCTCCAGTTCACCACAGTTCCTACTAGTCCCCAATGTTATGTATCCTCCTACATCACACATCTGCTACTGGCTTGAACTCTGAATTTGCACCACTGTTTTACAGATTTGCTTTTCATAGTGTGCTCTGTGATACTAATCTGCAGCATTAGTGTCACCGGGAACTGATTAGAAATGTTCCACCCCAGACAGAATCAGAATCTGCATTGTTAAAATCCTCTGATTTCTATGCACATTTGAAGTTTGAGAAACCCTGCCTTAGAGTATTTGTTTTCTCCCTGAAGGCTCTGTAGCCCTCATTTAATAGGATTTGGTCCAAGTGATTTGCAGGCTTCCCAGAAGTGAATGGTATGACAGGGAATCACTGTTTAGACTATGACTCCTGTTACTCCATTAAAACAGCAACATAACTTTTTAATATATACAAGAACTTAGAAACACAAGGAAGCAGTCCCTCCTCATTTTGCAATGGAAAAGAGGCCATGATTGTTTCTCAGTCACTTTCTTATTTTCCTACATGTCTTATTTGCAGGTAGAATATCTTCCCCTCTCTTTTTTATTCAGAGGCACCCCACCACTCATGTTTACAATTTTCATGAAAAATTGAGTGTTGTTTTATATTTTTTAATCCAATTTGAACTATTTTCTGCTTGTGAACTTGGAGAGGAGAGTGAGGATACCTAGATAAAGAGGTCATTTGGACTTTGTTTCAACCTAAGTGGTTTGAGGTTTTGAGAACTGGCAAGATACTCCTTTAAAAAGCCATTCCCATCTGTGCTGCCAGATGGGGAATGCCTTTTCAAGGCCTTGTTGCAGTCATAGAATAGCATTTGGCAAATATGGAACAGGATGGGGCAGTGGGTTGTTTCCTCGTCCTTTGTTACTCACCTCACCTCCTTTTCATTTTCTTGACAGGTGAGTTACAAAAGCTAGGAAATCTCCCTTATTGTTTAAGGGAGTGTAAGGCCTAAATTTATGCTTATTTATAATAAAATGTGGATACAGCTTATACGTTCAACAGAAGGTGAAGAGTTAAAGAATCAAACATCAGATAGGTTATTACACAAGCTATACAAAAAGTGAGAAAAAGAAAGCAGTCCCTGACATCTGAGAGCTGGCCTGGTACTATTGGCTGGGCCTTATCATTCCACTGTTAAACATAAACAATTTCACAAAACAGGAATGTCAGACAAAGCCACTCAGTGACTGGGATGGATCAAGGCAAAAGTAAGACCACTTTGGAAAAGAAGTCACAAAAGTGATCAAGCATTCTCTGATCCTGGCAAATGTAGGTGATTGCTTGAACTTCATTACCAACCACAGCTTTAGCTGTGATTCATTCTTCTTTCAGAGAGATAAGATTTATTATGATACCCAATCTTTTTATTATCCTTTCTTCCTGACAGCATCCAATTCAGAGCAAAGCTGTACTTACTTAAACCCTCCCCCAAATCATCTAATAGAGGTTCAAATCCGTCCTTTTAATATTGTTGCCATGAGAAATCATGTGTATCTCATTGCATGTTTAGGGGAATCATAAGGCCTAGCACTAAACACAGCTTGCTTGACTACTGGTTTGTTCCAGTGGTCTTTGGCTGGACATGATTGACAAAAGAATGAGGCAGGTCTTCATGTGCTGATATGGATTTCAAGATATTTCATTTAATAATAGAAATAAGCATTAGAGAGTACATATAGTGGGTTACATTTATGTAACAAATATATATCCATTTTCTTGTAATTAACTAGAATATTACTAGAAGGACATGCAAGCAATTTGTTACAGGATTACTTTTGGAGAGAGAACTGGGTGGCAGAAAACAGAGTTGAGATAAAATTTACCTTTTGTCATATATACTTTTAAGCAAAAGAGTGAGTGAAATTTGAAGAATTTTTTCAATTTCCAATCATTTAAAATTCTGTGTTCATATGTATTTTAAAGATTAAGCTGGGTACGGTGGCCCATGCCTGTAATCCCAGCACTTGGGAGGCTGAGGCAGGAGGATCGTGAGTTCAAAGCCAGCCTCAGCAATTCAGTGAGAACCTGTCTCTAAATTAAAAAAAAAAAAAAAATACAAAAATAGGGCTGGGCATATGGCTCAGTGGTGGAGTGCCCCTGGGTTCAATCCCTGGTACCAAAAAAAAAAAAAAAAGATTAAAAGGAAGATATTGCCAGTAATATTTCCAGAGGTAGGGATTATAGATCATTTTTTCAAAATCTTTGCCTTCTCCTCCCTCAAAAAAAATTTACAATAAGTGAGAATTGGTCTTACATTAAAATCACACAAACACATGCATTTTTTAATTCACTAGTCATACTGAAAGTCTGTGAAGAGAAACCAGAGGTGACCTGTTTAGGGCAACAGTTTCTGAGGAGGACAGGTCACTGCCTAGAGGGAACTCCCTTGCGGCCCAAGAAACCACTGCCCAGGGTGAGAGGGCAGTAGGGAAGTGCTCCTACCTGTTCTGGCTCATGTTTACTCAGTAGTGACAACAGCCCTCAGGATGAGACAGATCATTTTTTGTTATGGAGACCCCTCAGGAGAAGGGGTAGGAGCTCCAGGAAGAAATCCTTCTTTTTATTCTTTTAATCCTCTTTTTTATACTTAATGCCAAACAAAACAAAACAAAACAAAACAAAACAAAACAATGCTGAAAGAGCCAGGAAACAGAAAGCACTAGTCTTGTGGCAACAGAAGACTTGGACTTAATTCTTCATCCTATAATTTGATCGTTGCTTGGGGTAGCACTCTAAGTAAGTTTCTTAAAACCTCTAAGTCTCAGTTTCTTTAGTCTTTAAAATGAGAGATTTGTACTTGATTGATGATAAGCAATCCAAGGTTTACAAATGAAGTGACTTTGTCAATTAATGTCTGTATATTCATGGCCTTCCCTCCTACCTCAATCACTTTTCTGTAGCTGTACTTGCTTGCATCTGGTTGCATCTAAGTTTCATGGTCCAAGGTTTGCCTGTTGTCAAGATGTGCCTGTTTATCTACAGAAGCACACATGGTAACATCTGGTCTCTGCTTATCTTCTATACATGCTTGGCATCCACTGAGAGGCTCAGCCTCCCTTCCTGCCCTTGGCCAACAGCCCAGGCAAGACCCTGTGAGTCAGTCTTCATTTCCTTCCAAAGAGTCTCTGTAGGTCTAATGACTCTTTGTTCCCACATCTATGCTGCTTTGGGCCATAAAGAAACTATCCAGCCTCCCCTGACACCTTGGAGTGCAGGGAAGCTCAGCAAACTTGTCTCAGGATCACTATGCTAGGTACCACCCAGCTGATTCTGTCCTCTCCAATGCCCACAGAAGGACTGGTCATCAATCTAGGTTCTCCTTGAGAAAGGAGACCATAGGACACTTTGCCCCCGATCCCTGAAATTGATTTGCCTTGGGATTCTTTTGTCTCCCACCCTCTTCCCATTTCTTGGCCTTGGAAGAAAGATTGCTGGGCTCCTTTCTCAGGTTCTACTTGCATCTAGAACTCTTCACTTCCAACTTTCTTTTCTTCCCGATTCCTGGGGTAACCTTTCTCCTAATTCATCCCTCTAAATCTATTGATTCTTTTGCAATAGAGCAATGCAGTGTAGTGGGCAAGTACCCAGACTCAGACCAGACCAAAAGTACTTATCTCCTGCCTCTCCTACTTATGAGCTTCGTGGCCATAGGAAAGTTATATAATCACTTGTGCCCCAGTTTTATTATATGTAAAAGAGGGTTAATGGGTAGGTACAATAATACCCATCTGTATTAGTTTCTTGTTACCTGCTATCACATATTTAATGGTTTAAAACAACACAAATCTATCACCAACCAGTTCTGGAAGCCAAAAGTCCTGTGGTCAGGGCTATGTTCTTTCTAGAGGCTCTAGGGGAGAATTTGGGTGGTTTTGTTTTGTTTTGTTTTTCCCTTTCCCAGATTGTGGCAGCTACTACCTGTGTTCCTTGCCTTGTGACCCTTTCTCCATCTCCATCTCCAGTAGCAGGACATCTTAAAAGAGTGCTCATGCACATTCTGCTTCCATCATTAATCATCACATATTCTCTCTCTCTCTCTCTCTCTCTCTCTCTCTCTCTCTCTCTCTCTCTCACTTCTCTGCCTTACAAAGTTTTGTGTAAGTATCTTGGACCTAGCCTGGATAGTCCAGGCTAATTCCCTATCTCAAATACCTTAATTTAATCACTCCTACAAAGTCTCTTTTTCTATGTAAGGTAATCTATCCACAGATTTGGGGGATTAGGGCATGGACATCTTTGGGGGGACATTACTCTGTCTACCATACCATCTAATAGGATTATTGTGAGGAATTAAATAAGAGAATACATGCAAAATGCTTGGTTTGGTACAATATTATGATTAAGCCTAGACCCAGGTTTTTGAAATTCATATGCCAAGAATTATTTGTGTTTTGGTGTGTTATTTATTTTTCTTTGGCCCAATGCATGCCTTGAGTTCTTTCTGCTATACAAATAAAGAGAAAGGCTATGGCATATGAAGAAATGTGAAGTTAAAGACGTCCATTAAATTGCAAAGATCTACTCCTGCTACATCGTGAGCCTTTTCATTTTTCCTGACGTGGTCCACAAGTACAGACATTTACTCACCAGTGAGCTAGATGGCCTCCAAAGTTTATTCCCACTCTAACATACTTCTTCAACACTAAAGTCTTAAAATCTACACCCTCTTTTCTGAGTGAGTAGGGGCTTGTCTGGGATCCCCTCCTGGTCTTTATTTCCACTCTGCTTTCCTCTCTTCTTCCTTCTTACAAAAATCCCTGAGAAGTCATTAGTGGCAGGAGGGAGACAGTGTAGCCAGGTTGGGCACAGTTGGGACTGCCATCCTTAGAAGGGGAGCCCCACCCTACAGAGGAGGGCAAAGAGTTTCTGGTACTCTATTAGCATTTGAGAAGCATGAGCATTTCCAGGTGACAGTTGAGAGAGGCTGGAACATGAAATTGAGGAAATCTTGCTTGGTTCATCTGAGTAGAACCATCTGGTCTTTCACAATCCTCAATATCTGTGCTAGCCTGACGGTGCTGGGGCAAGGCTGCAACCTATCAACTCTGAAAATGACAAGAAGTGGGCAGCATTTAGTTCCTTAAGGCCAGGAAAGAAATTCTTTTAAAATGCTGGGAAAAATGTAAGCATGTATTCCCCAAAGTGGGGTCAGGAAGTCCCCAGAGGGGAGCTGTATCTCATTTTGTGAAATGATCTCTAGAAATTCAAAGTGCGGATCTTGTGGGAACCAAAGGATTGCTCCAAGGATTAGAATGAACACTAAAAGAAAGGAAGTAATGGTCTTAGGAAAAAGAGACAAGCCACGAATTTTAAATTACGAGCAGCTGTGATATCTGGACCTGACATCTGGTTGGAAGACACCAGGGAGCTCTGGTATATATCATTGATCAATAATTGGAAAAATCATCAGTTATTGAGTTACTGCTGTGTTCAGGATTTGGCATTTGGTATTTCTTTATCTTTAATTCTCAAAATATTCTGAAAAATAATTTCTTATTATCTTATTATTTATGTACTCATCTTTAATTTTATCATTAAAATTGGAATGATCATATCTATCTATAATATTGCTAGGGAAAATGGATTAAAAGTATATGTCAACATGCTTGTATTTAACAGGAGTCTGATTTATGTGTCTGAAACGATTGTTGAATCAGGCAGAAAAGATAAGGATATAAATTATGTTTTTATTGATTATTTCATTTGGCAATTGTTTAGGGTTCTGGTTATATTCCAGGCCCCAAATGAACAATTAAAATATAACCCTAACCCTAGCACCAAAAATTATATCACTGTTAACTATTATAACTGAATATACTGAATATTATATTACCAGTATTATAAGTTCAAGCAGGAGCTGGAAATTCAGCTTTTATATACCTTTCTAAGAAAATTAAACTTTATATTCAAAGTGAGGGAGAGCCATTGGAAGACTGTATGAAAGGTTTACACTGTTCTAATGTATGGTTTAGAAAGATAATTTTGGTGATAGTTTGGTGGGGTGAGGACACAATACTTACTGCAGGGAGAGTTAGGACACTGAAAGGAGGTCATGTAGAGTAGTGGTTTAAAGGAAGAACTGGGCTGGGGTTGTGGCTCAGTGGTAGAGCGCTTGCCTGGCATGTGTGAGGCACTGGATTTGATCCTCAGCACCACATAAAAAAATAAAAATAAAAGATAGGCATTTGTCCATCTATAACTAAAAACATTTTTTAAAAATAAATTAATTAATTAAAAATGAAAGGATAAATAAATAAAGTAAGTAAGAACTATGGAGAACAACCCAGGTCTGACTTTGCCATTTTCTGGCAGTATTATCATGGGTGATTTACTTAACCTTTTTGCATCCCAGTTTTCTTAATCATGGAATGAGAATAAAAATAGTACTTACCTCACAGGATTGATGTGACAATTATAAGTGTTAATAGAATACAACAAACAATAATGCCTGCCATATAATGAGACCAAATAAAAGTTATCTTATTGTTGTTAAAATATCAGTGCAAAAGAGAAATGATGAGGGCCTGGGCTAAGGGCTCATTGGCAGTAGGGATGGAGAAATGTGGAAGATGTCAAACAAGTAGAACTGAAAGGACTGAGTAACAGTATTTAAGGTGAGTTTAAAAGGAATGGAGACTCAGGGGAGCTCTTTCAATTCCCTGGACGCGTGAAGGAGTCAGGATTCAAAGTTGTTCTGGTTTATATTTTCCCCTATTGTTCTTTCTGAGTAAGTCACACTGTGATTCTATCATCCTGCAAGTCCTTGTCTTTGCGTACTGGATTTAAATTTCATCTACAAACACAGTAGTACACAAAACATAAATAAACTTAAGTTTTTTGGGCCTTCCCCTTGGGTGGCAGAAACACATTTCAGTTACTAGAGTTTCCGCTCCTCTTTTCCATAATTGCACATATCTTTGTTCTGCAAGTGCCTGGATGAGAGGTTGAAGCTGCACACTAAATCCTTGATGCCATCTGGTCAAGTCAGCATCCTCTAAGGCTACCGTCACCGTTAAGCTCACTCCTAAAGCTTTTTTCATGTGTAATACCTTCTCTTGGTCATATCACAATCAATCATTCTGCTGCTTAGGTTCTACCACAAAATGCTGAAAACTCTAAGAATGTTAGGGTCTGTTTTAGTCCATTTTCTGTAAAGCAACAGAAGCTAGGTACTTTATAAAGAACTTGCACCTTAGAGTAACCCCCTCGCCCAATGTGTTACAGAAACCCTGGAATGATTACTGTGTCGCCAAGAGAAGTACAGAACTAAGAAATGACTCTGCTATAGTTTGGATGTAATGCTTCCCTCAAGGGTTCATATTTTGGAATCTTGCATCCCCAGTGTGGCAATGTTGAGAGGTGGTGGAAACTTTAGAGGGTGGGACCTATCGGGAGGAAATTAGCCTACAAAATTGTAAGTTAAATAAGCAAGTTCTTCACCAGGTTCTTACCACCTGCAGGACATTATCTGTTTTCTTGGATATCCTAAACTGAGCCAGGTTATTAATAGATTTCCTCAGACCCAAACTACCTGAGGGATGGAACATGGATGTGCAGATGCCCTGTTCTTAAAGACCCTCAGCATCTGTGCTCTCATTACTTCCCCCTAACTCTCCTTTGTTCCCGTCCAGGTCTAAAGCCAGGTTCTTAGGTTTCTTTCTTTACTTACTTTCCTTTTTGTTTACCTGCCAGGAGTCTGTTAAGTTCCCCTCAGGGCCTTGAGTTTTGCAACTCAAAAGCTAGGAATAGGCTTCTTCAAATCCACTTTCTTCTGTGACACACCTTCCCTGAGGCAATGAAGGAGAGGACGGCTCAAAAATGGGAAAGTGTCAAAGAAAAATAATCCATTAATACTTCATAGGCATTATCCCAATATATTTTAAACAGTCATCAGACAATTACCTATAATATCCTTTGTGTTTGAAAATCTTTTATCTTTTCTCTAGTTGACAGATATGATATATGTAAATTTGATAAGTCATTTGACTTATTAATTCTGGGCATAGGCAGGGCTGAATGTTACTAGTGAAGAAATCTTTCAAAGACAAGAAAAAAACAGGCTCTTTGAATTAGAGAAAAAAATTAAGGTAGGAAGGAAAGAAGAGTCTCTCTTTAATACTATCTTAGTGCCATGGGGGTAGGACAGGACTGAAATTGGGAAGTGTCTATGGAAAGCTGGGATGGAAGAAGGCACTAACTGTACTAGAAGGAGCACACACATGGATTTGCCTGGGATGGTGCTATTTTATTCCTTTTTCTCATGTCCATCCGCTTAGTGCCCATGTTCTCTCTCAAAACCATCCTGGGTTAGACAGTAAATTATGTGATTGGTTTCTAGTTTACATAAGTCTATTGTTCCTATTTGGAAAGAGGTTGAAAGCACAAAAAGCCTTAATTACCAAGATTTTTTCCCCTCATGTATTGAGGTCAAAGAAATTGCTCAAGAAGGATCTTTGAGATCAAGAAAGATCTTTCTTTTTATACTCTAGGACTATGTAAGTCAACAGGTTCTTTAATATAAAAATCATTATTTCACTGTAAGTAAATTAGAGTTTACTATTTAGCATTTCTCCTTTATTTCATTATTCACAACTATTGCTATGGATTTATAAATCTACTTATTCAATTTGTTGTGGCAAAGAATCTCAAATTATCTAACTGTCCTATGTTTCATTCCATCATTTTTTGAATTCTTAATTAGTCATGGGTAAAGTAAAAATACACACAACCTAGGTAAAATTTTCCTTTTTAACCATTTATATGATCTTCCATTAGGATAGTTTCTAGAAAAATGCTCAAGTTTATATATGTGATCCACAGATTGTGTGTATGTGTGTATGTGAACACATGTACCCAGTAGTCTATGAAGCTAATTAGATTCTGAAGGGCAAAAATGAGAGATTTGAAGCCATCACGATTTCAAATAAACACAATCCTTACTGCAAGAAGATGATTTGAAACACTGACATGGGAGGAATGTTAGAGCCATTGCTTCAAAGCAAATAGCTGTGTTTGGCCTGTCCAGATTAAATTGAAATCAAAGTCCAAATATTAAACATGCACTTAGGATGACATTTGACAATCACAAATCCAGTTGTGGTTGTCAAATCCAGTCTGCAGAATGGATTATCTAAGGAAATCAAATTGTAAGAATTATCAGAGACTTAGTGAGATCATCTAGGCATCTTAGAATCTGATGAACAAGGATCCAAGATGGCAGACTAGAGGGAAACTTCATTCATTGTCACTTGGAGACTCAGGATTCAAGCAGAGGAAATAATGTTTTTCTGTGAGGCAGTCATTGCTGCCCCAAAATCCCCACAATCTCCTGCCCTCTGCCAGCATATTGCCTGACTTTTGAGTGTAGATAGCTCACTGACCACAGCCTATCATCTGCCATTTGCCCGTTTGCCTACTTCTTGCCTGCCCATAGTCTACCTTTCAACCACCCATTGCCCACCACTCAACATCAACCCACTGATGGTCTGCCATTAGCCTGCAGACTACCCGCAGACCACCATCAGATCACCTGCTGCCTGCTGTTGCCTAGAAGTCTCCGTACCCACAGGTTTGGTAACACGTGGCCACTGCCATCTTGGGATGGCCACCAGGGCCTGGAGATATATTGGGGTACCTGCAGATCTGGTTGTACCTGAGGTCTTTCTGCTCAGTGTTGTAGTGACCACCACCTGGCTGCCTCTTTGCAGGTCACTCCTTTGTGTGAATACATCCCTGGTAGACTCTGCAAGTTGAAAGGGCATTGAGACCTTGGAACAGCAGCAAGGGAGGGCCTGGGGAAACTGAAGCCCAGGTTCATCAGATTGCAGCTGGGTTCGTGTTGGCCTTTCTGGCTCTGGCAAGCCTGTGGAAAACTGGAGATTAGGGGCAGTTCCCTGCGGGAGCACAGGTTGAAGAATCTATAGAAAACTGGTCTCTCTCCAGCTCAGTGAATCCTGAAGTGCACAGGGACAGAAGGGGTTGGCTACAATGGTGGAAGACTGGAAGAGGGTGTGAGGGCCTCTAACTTGCCCACCCAACTGGTCTGGCACCCACTGGACTGGAGATAACATCAAACTTCAGACAACCCCACCTATTCATGGAGAAGGGAAGCTGAGAAAAATTTTGAAAGCCAACAGAAGCAATCATTCTATTTTCCATTGAGACTTTCCTTTTTTGTTCCCTTTCTCTCATACCTTTACCATCTTTTAATTCAAATATTTTTCATGCATTGATTTATTAAGGAATGAGATATCTAAATAGTATATTATAGTGTTGTATATTACTATATTTTTACTTTTTGTTTTCAAGTCCGTATGTATTTTTTTCTCTCACCTCTCTCTCTCTCCTTGGATTCTCTTTCTCACTTCTCTAATACTAAGAGCCAAACTCTATTAAGTCTTCCCTCAGTCTTACTATGATTTTTTACCTCTATCTCCTCTCCTTATCCCTCATAAACATCACATCTTATACTACTTCTCGTCCCACATTTTGCTGTATTCTCTGGAGGGGATGAATGCTGTGTCCTTCCATGGTGGAAAGAATGGAAAAGCAAAAAGGGAGACTTCTGTGAAGTCTCCTTGTAAGCCCCTTGATCACATGCATGAAGGAGGTGCCCTCCTGTTGTAATTACCTTGTAAAGGCCACACTTCTAAGGTTACTACATTGGAGATTAAATTTCAACATGAAATTTAGAGATACACAAGTACTCAAATGATAGCATGGAGAATTCCATTGGCTGTTTTCATTAGAAATCTGCAGTTTTGTGTAGGGAATGCTATTCTTCAACTCTATTATTAGGAAATATATTTATTTTATTGTTTGTTAATTTAAATTAGTTTTCTTGTGTACATAACATTACAGGTCCTCTTTTAAAGGTCTTACTCTATCTCTATAGCATATCTAAAGGTCAATTTTGATGGAAAAATAAATCCATTCTATTTCTCTCAAACTAAAGCAGGCCTATTCAAAAAAATTTAAGTGATCCTATAAGTATTATGAAATGATTTCTTTATAATTTACATCATTTCAAAAATAAAATTTAATGGTTGTTTTGAGGAACCTGTAGTTGATAAAATATTTAAATTGTGAACAATATTTACAGTGATACAGGATAATGCAACTTGTAACCCAAATGTTACAAAGATAAGCATATAAAAATAACATAGGAGTAGCTTTTTTTAAATGATGCATTTTCCTATAACTTTTCTTTTGGCTATTGAATGAGTAAGTTATCACTAAATAACATTAAAAATGTGCAGGGGCTTAATTATTCTTCTAGGATATATGTGCAGTAATAAAAAACTTCAGTTTCTAGTGAAGAGACAGGAAAAATGAAGACTCTATTGAGCAGTATTGCCAGTATTTCAAATATATTAGATGTTTCAGGAGATATTAGATTCTACCAAGACAAAAGGAGTAAAAAAATTGGAATAGATGATACATTTTCCATGGCAAATAGGACAAGAAGATGTTTTATTGAATAAGTGAAGTGAAATATTTCTATTGGACTTCACTGACAATTTGCAACACTGGAATCAAATCAGCTCTTTCCCTCCAAAGACAGGAGAATGAGTAAAGTAGCAAGCAGAGAGGGTAAACAGATGAGTAGGTATAGTAGCTTTTAATCACAACAGCAAAATGCCTGACAGGTTACTTAAAGAAATTTATTCACTCACAGTTTTCGAAGTTCAAAGTCCATGGTCAGGTGGCCCAATTCATTTGGCCTCTGGTAAGGGCAGTGCATGATGGTACATCAATGGCAGAAGTGTGTGTAGGAACAAGTGGTTACATTACAAAAAAGTAGAGAGAGAAAGAGTGGGCAGGGCCAGACTTGGTCTTGTTATAATAACCCTCTCTAAGAATTATTAAAGGGATTGCATGAAAAATACTTGACACCCCCAGTTATCTAAGGACCTCCTCATAGGGCCCACACCTTAAAGTTTCCACCACTTCCCACAGTGCCACCATCGTACTGTTTTAGTCAGCTTTTTTGCTGCTGTGACTAAAAGATCTGACAAGAACAACTTTAGAGGAGGAAAGGTTTAAGGGCTCACATTTTCAGAGGTGTCAGACTAGAAAAGGTTGGTTCCATCTCTCTGGGCCTGAGGTGAGGCAGAAGAGTATGGCGGAGAGAAGCTGTTCACATGATGAACAGAAGGCAGAGAGAGAGAGACTCCACTCCCCAGATACAAAATATATTCCCAAAAGGCACATCTCCCAATGACCCACCTTCTCCAGCCACACCCTACCTGCCTTCGGTTACCATTCAGTTAATCCCAAAAGGAGATTAATTCACGGATTGGGTTGAGGCTCTCAATAATTTCTCCTCTAAACCTTCTTGCATTGTCTCATATGTGAGCTTTTGGGAGACACTTTCGCATCTAACCCATAATAGGAACCAATCCTTTAATTACAGGTGGACTGCTGAGAGACACAAACCATACTCAAACAACAGCAGCAGGTATGAAGGAGAAGCCTGATCTTTCAGTTAAGTATTTACAGTAAGGTAAATGAAGGCAAAAAAGAGTAACGTGCTGCAAAAAGCACGTGGAAAGCAGATTCTGTAACAGAGCCTTGTAATGATACACCAATGATTCTTTTCATAATAAGAGCAATACAAACCAGAGTCTGTAATTACAGAGTGGTCTGAGCAGAGGAAGCAAAATTTTAAAATCACAGTTTTGAAACTACATTACTAATTGCAGGAAGTACAATTCGTTCAGTAAATTAAGAGTATGTGGGAAGAAGTAATATAGACAGGCTACAGACAAAAATGCTTATGGAGGCCATGTGGATACAGCCAATGAGCAAAGCATGCTGGGTAAAATACAGAGAATGCAGGCTATGACAGACCAGAGAGCACACATGCCGTCCAAATGGGCAGCCGCCTCTCCTCACTCCATCCTGAAGTTGCTTCTGGGAATGAAGGTCCAGATGTTGCCAGATATTTTGTGTTATTTTTCAAAAGTCTAAAATACAAATTTTTAAAATGTGAATTTCCACAATGCTTAAAATATCATGTGGCCAAGAGGGTAAAAGGGAGGGTGGTCATGATCAAGATATGATGTATGCATATATGGAAATGTCACAGTGAAATAAATCAGTATTTGTACAATCAATGAATGTTAATAATTATAATAAATAACTTATTTATAATGACTAAAAATATATCTCATGTGGCCAGAAGAAGTACATCCATCTGCTTGCAATATCTGGGCCAAATCATGATGATCCTTGTATGTTAAGATAAAGAGATTGAAATTCCTCCTAAACGCATTCAGAAGGACATCACCGAATGTTTTACAGTGGCCATTAACACAATCAGATTTATGTTTTGCAAATATTACAGTTTATTTATAAAATACAGAAGATGAATTAAAAAGAGGCAACACTGGAAAATGGGTGACCTGCTGGACATCTATAGTAGGAACCCCGATGTAGCTGAAAAAGGCAGGGGTGGTAGAGAAAAGGTGTCAGATAGAAGGTCAGCTTGGGATTTGCTGAGTTTGGTGACTGAGTAAACAGGAAAGACAAAAGGAGAGTGGCAATCCAGGATAACTCCCTTGCATCAACACTTTTCTAGAAACTCAGAAACAAATATCCTTTTGCAAAATGTTCTGCAGCTGTGACAGAGGACAGCAAAATATTCCAGAAGCTGTATGATGAAATGAAACTTAATTGAATGTGTTTTATGGATTCCAACCAGAAACTTGTAGTGCGAAGCCCTACACTATCCCTTCTGCATGATAGCTGACTATAACTGTGGATTAGGTTATTTTCCACTACCTTGTTTTCCTTTCAGAATATCTCTTTTATAGCAATCAATTTATTTCAGATCCACAGGCCCTGGTTATTACAATGGTCACCTCATTAGTCTTCCAGATTATCAGATTCCATTCTCCAATTGGTCCTCAACATGCTCCCTCTTTCCAATTACAGCATATTAAACTCCTTTTCCTGGCTTTCAAGGCCTTCCAAAATCCAGCAACAACACTCCCTTTGAACTACTACCTAACTGCAGCCTGATCTGTACTTTAAGCAGGTTTCCTCAGAGTTCATTTTTGCCTTCAAAGGTTTGACTCTGAATATCCTGCCTTATTCAGAATGTTCTTTCTTCCTTAAAGTCCTCTATTTTGGTCTCACTGTTCCTCTAGGTTCCTAAAGTAGTTTGTGTCCTCTGCTAGATGATCTACAAGAAGAGTCTTTAAAATGACCTCCACACATGAGGAGTGGCCAGTTCTTCCTGGGTACACTGCAATGACCCTGGCAGGGTGCTTTTAGTGAGTCCAACTCAGTGTCATGGCCATATTGGACTGGACTGGACAGGCATCGCCTATGCCAGAGGCAACTGCATTTGGGTGAAGTCATCTCAGAGATGATTTGTCACAATCCTGATCCCATGTTTCACATGGTGGCCAATCCTCTGTTGAGGAAGGATAAAACGTTAGATGAACAACCATTGTATTCATGTTGATATCATGAGAAATAACACTACATTGATCATCGCGGGAGAAACACCAGATCCAGGTGCTCTGAATGGCTGGCAAAGGAACTCCCTCTGCTTCTCCCAGATTCTAGCATATTTTGCTAATTATCCCAATCATTGCAGGAAATCTGTGCATGTTTTATATTAAATCAAGCAGTTTTTTTTTTTAAACTATTGTTTCATGGGCCTTAGGCATCTTTCCAAGAAGACCTCAGAGATATTTCAAATGGAAAGCACATGGGTAACCCCAGGCAAGACCTACTGGCTGCCCTTCAAAAGGCTCCACAGGATGGACTATCTTAGTGAATTTACCACAGCCCATGATCTCGCTCTCAGTTTCTGCAGATTTTGAACTGGGTTATATCAACACATCACAGATCTATTTGTCATTAGTGGTTCACATTAATCAGTCCATAAAGGCTGAGAGAAAAAACCAGAACATCTATATAATTGTAACTGTCTCAGGGACTGGAATATTTGCTAGGAACATGAAATCTGAGTAAGGGTTAAAGAGAGTTCCCTGTGTTATGACATTCATGAAATGGAGATGGGTAAAGTTAGTATTAGTGGCAGGAACTACACTTAACTAGCAGCTGGGGAAGCTGGTAACAAACTATCATTGCTAGTGGGTGTCTGTTCCAGATGTAATGGCTTTTCTCCCGAGGAAAATATTAATTTCCATGACTTCAGTTATCTAGACACTGACAAATCCCAAATTTACATTTACGTGACCTTGTATCTGACCCCTTTTCTCTACCACCACTGCCTTTTACAGCTACATTGGGGTTCCTACTATAGGAACTGCAGGTCACCCATTTTCCAGTGTTGCCTCTCTTCAATTCATCTTTCGTATTTCTATCAATAAACTATAATATTTGCAAAACATAAATCTGATTGTGGTAATGGCCACTGTAAAACATTCAGTGAAGAACTAATGTTCCTTAGTTTGGTATTTGGTGGTGATCTATAATGGAGATATATCCACACCAGGCACTTAGATCTGTGGTCAAAGGTACTCCCTCCACTGGATGATGAAAATGACAAATCACATGTAAGAAGTTGACTGATGGATTGGATCTAGAGGATGAGGTGGTAATCAAGGATGTACTCACCCCACTCCTGCCACACACACACAAATTGCTTTCTGACTTGAATAACTATATATATAATAGAGCCACATTAATATCCAGAGATAAGGACCATTGGATCATGAATTCAGTTTTGGACATACTGGGTGATTTAGGGATGTCTTTTAGAAATCCAAACTGAAATGTCTTCCAAGCAGTTCAGATAACATATTCAGATCCATTACTCAGAAACATAATCTGTGCCAGAGATGTAAATTTGGGATTTGTCAGTGTATAGATAACTGAAATTATGGTAATTAATAATATTTTCCTGGGGATAAACTATAGAGAACAAAAAGTAGAGGATCTAGTATACAATTCTGAGGTACACCAGCATTTAATTGTTAGAATAACATAAAAGACCAAGAAAGAATAGCCCAAAATGAGAAAGAAAATCAGTAGTGTGCTAACATGGAAACCGAGACCAGACACTATTTAAAGAGAAGTGTATAGATGCTTTCCAAATAGTGATGCAATTCTAAGTATAAAATGGCCATATGGCAGTGCACAGAGTTAAGTGCTTTGGATTTAGAAAGAATTTACCAGGACCAAATACTGTCCCAGGTCACTAGCAATTATGTGTCCTATTAGGGACTTCAGGAAGACTTGGAAAAAACCCTCTGCATCATGCTGCTTCTGCCCTCAGCGGTGGGGGCCACTTCATTCAGGCTGAATTTGCATATTATTTGCTGTACAAAGAAGGGAATGAGAGCTTAATAGGATTAACAAAAAAGAGATCTTGGTATTAGCAATATAAAGGTCTTAGATTATATTACGGAAGCAGTGTCAACAGAGCAGTGGAGTATAATCAAAGTGTGCTGAGGGACCAAAGGCTTTCTCCTAGAGGAATGTTTTTTTTTTTTTTTTGTGTGTGTGTGTGTGTGTGTGTGTGTGTGTGTGTGCCAAATATGTTACTAAACATCAGGGGGAAAACTGGATCAGAGTCTGCTAAATATCTTTAAAAAAGTTGTTCCATATTTAATCTTAGAAATTTCACTATAGTATGCTAATAAGAGGCATCAGTGATGGGTTTTTTAAAACATTAAGTCTAGAAATGCCAGACTGTTTCTGGAAATATTGGATGCCCAAGGAGATGACTTGAAACACTGACATGAGAAGAATGTTAGTGTCATCACTTAAAAGAGAGTAGCTGCATCTGGTCTGTCCAGATTAAACTGAGGTCGAAGTTCAAAACTGAGAAATATTAAACATGCACTTAGAATGACATTTAACAACCACAGTCTGTGGGATGGAACTCCAATAAAATTAGGAGACATGTGCTGTACTCAGGCACACACTCAACTCCCACTGCTACCTAGAGGCACCATTCTTGGCTAATATAAAGCATGCCATTCTTCTGCATTCCCTTTGGGAACAAATTAAATTTTGAAAAATCCTCCAAAATGTCTAATTCATGAAGGACCAGGTAAAGGGGAAAATCCAAATGCTTCCATGACCAGTAGGGTAGAAGATATTTTCTCCTTTTGGGTAGAAAGAGGGCTCAGAAGAGAAGAGGGATTTTCCTTAAATAGTAATCCCCACACTCACACACTAATCATAATTTAAAATAATTCTTCAGACCTCACATTGTCCTTCTCAACCCCAGAATTAAGCACAGCTGTTTTTAATCCACTTTCCATAGGACCAGGGTTCAGTATACCAGGATGTAGTAGCTACTATAGTACAATTATCCTGGAAGAATTGCAGTAATCACTAACTTGTAATGTTTATTGAATTTTCAATGGTCTCTGGAAAACAGGCAAATATCAACCTGTTCTGAAGACCTGGAAGATATGCCAAAGGAATCAATCTGCCTCAATGCTGTCTGAAATGACCCCAAGTGGGACTGCGTTATTTGTAGGGCCACACCATAATTTAGTCAAAGACTGGAGTCATTGGCATCAGATAGGTCTGGTTTCAAATCCTGGACCTCCTATTTGCTAGCTGTATGAGCACTTTGCTTTGCCTCTTAGTTCCTGTTTTGTTATCTGTGTAAGAGTCACAAAAAGATTATTGAGAGAATTAAATGAGATGATTCATATAGAAAGTCCAACACAGTATTTGACATGAAGAACCCTGAATAAATGCTTTAAAATATCATCAGAAATTTAACATAACTGACAATAATATTTCAAGTAAAAAGTTATTGGAATCACGGTTTTCATCAATGAACCTTATATATAATAGAAATTCTTTTCTAAAATTTAAGTGACCTTTAAAGAGACTTTAATTATGATTTCTATAAGGGCAAGAATTGAGACACTCTTCTGAGAGACAGTTCTTCACTACTATAAAACCATCCTTGGGTATCTTTGTCAGGTCGGATTTGGGCGGCTGCAGGGGGAGGGAGCAAAGACACCTGGCAATACGCTGTGCCAGAAGTGACCAATCAGAGGCAGACCTACTGACCCTGACGTCCACCTTGGTCCACCTTTTCCTGGGCAGGACCCCTAGCCCCTTCCCCCGTATAAAGACCCTGAACAGTCAAAGCCACATGCGCTTTCTTCTGGCTCTCCCACCCCAACTTTCACCCCAGGGACCTTGAGATTTCACCCAGGAACACAAACTCTAATAAATCTTAATTCATCTACTTTTGTCTGACTCTGATGGTCCTGAACCGGCTCCAGCGAGCTTACATCTTTGGCCACCCGCCGCCTGCGAGTTTACAATCTTCATCCAAAGACTTTCATAACATCCATGTTAGAAACTCAGGTTGAGATGACATGAGCCTCTCTCTGCTCCAATCCCAATTTGCATACATAATGGCTACAAAATTGAATAAAACAATAAAGACTTTAAAAAACTCAGTATAGAAGTAAATGAACTTAAAAAAATTCCATGTTAATGTACATGCTGAAAATTCTTAAAACCAAAATTTCTGAAATACGACTGTCATTTTTAGAGATGAGAAACAGTGTGAAAAAGAGTTATGGAATAAATAAATAGGATAAGTCTAGTTAATGCTACAAGATATTCTATTTTCATTAATCACTTATAAAATTAATTGACCTATCTCTAACTCCATTTAATGTATATGTCATTGACTAGAAACACATAACTCTTTCATTCATTCATTTAACAAACATTTATTAATAATTACACTAAACCTTGGTTTTGTGGTGAGCTACAACAATCTTTAAGAGTCAGACTTCTCTGTAATAGAGTATCTCCATACACTGACAAAAATGTTTCTGTTTTGATCATTTTTTTAGGATTTGTAATTCATTATGTCCTTCCACAAGGCAGTTACGAGAGAATGAAGGTCAAAGTATTTTCTATTTGTGACACAAAATAATGTGAGACGAGACAATAAAGATTTTAATTGCATACAAAACACTCCTTGTCTAATTTTACTTGGCTAAGGTTGATTAAGAGTTTGAAAAGCAACAATATTGCCTGGAAGACAAAAGATCCTAGAGGAAAAAAATAACAGCTGGTTTCCCAACACAGCCCAAATCATTGGCATCTAGTAAAGAGTGGATTTAGGAATACAGTAAACTTTGTTTTCTTTGGAATTCAAACAATCAGCATATGCAAATAGCTACAAGGTTTTTCCTTCCTATTCTGCGCTCTATTTTTAGGAAAGGAGATAAATAGGAAATATACTATCACCAGAATTTTGGGTTAAAAACCAAAACGAGTGTATGACATAGATCAGAACAGGTTCAGTATCATTTTCACATATCACATACAGTTGGATATACACTGAATATTGTTAGGGGCCACAAATCAAGTTTAGCCAGACCAAAATTTACTATGCATTCAGTTGTATAAGCAACACGTATGTGTCGAGCCATCACATGGCAGTTAGAAAAGAGTCCCACAATACAATTCTGTGCAAAGCATTCAGAGATGTGCATGGATTAGAAACTTCATGTAAGAAATTAGTGAGAGAAGGTTGGAAAAATAGTCTGGAGCCTGACTCTGAAAGACCTTAAATCACAAACTAAAAAATCACAGAAGAATTTTTGAATCAAGGAATGATGTGATCAAAGAAGAGTTTTATTGTACTCATTTGGAAGCAGTTTGCAAGCTAGTGTTCTCCCTCTCTGTCTTTGTGGGGCCTTTGCTGAAATGCACAAAGGAGGAGAGTGGGGCTCTGAATTTGAAATCTTTCTGTGAAAATAAATGGTGTTAATTTGGCAGCTGTTGTCTATGTAGAAGTGAAAACAGTGAGGCCAGTTTTGGGGCAAAAATAGAGATAGGAGTTGATAACCTTGTTTTTTGATGGTTTTCTGGTCCCTGATACCAATTCCACATTTCATTTCTTGCCCCCTGACTGTGTAAACCATCACAATTCCAAATAAATTCCTTTTGCTGAAAATAATTTGAAGTATGTCTTTTACTTGCATCAGAATCAGTAGAGTCTGATGGCCCAAACTTTCTCCACCATCAGTCAAGGTTTAGGCAAGTGTGGAGGTGATGTTTTGGGCGCTTTTCATGTTTGCTGAGATTCTAGAAATTATTTCCTGAAAGATGACAAGAAAATGAAGGATGCTGGGAAAATGACCAAAATCAAGGTTACTAATCCATGGGTTGGGATTGGGGAGGTAGCTGTGGAATTAAGGTATAGAAGAGAAATAAAAAGATACAAAGGCAGAAGAAAGAAGGCAGATGAGTTTGGCGAAAAATTGAAAGGGCCTTATGTGGGATTTTGTGCTTTATTTGTGCTAGCTTACCTAGGACTGGTAGGTACATTGAGGGCTGGATAATAGTGTCTGATTGGATTTGAGGACCAAGGATGCTGCCAAATTGTGGGGTAGCTTCTGAATTATTATAAATTTATAAGTAAGTACTATAAATAATTAAACATAATTAAGACTATCATCTTTTATGAATGTATCATATTATAGTCCAATTTAGTGACAATAAGTCATTCATTCAGAATATTTTATATGCCAGGTATTATATTGAATACATTACCCATACTTAACATGAACAGAGAAAATATCTAACAAACCTGAATGGCAATTGTTCTTATACCCTTTTTAACTTGTGGTTGCTAGATAAGTTGGAAATATTTCAATAATTCTCGACTTTGTTTTGTACCCTAAATTTTGTACCCCTAAGGTTTTATGGAAACATGTACATTGTGTATATAGAATACCTCCTGTCTGGGTTTACTATAGGGAATGATAATGAAAAATACCAAAGGTCAGTAAGTTCTAATCCTGCTCACAAATATGAATGGATAGAAGTTCCAAGAACCTGGACAAGAGATCTTATATATCTGCTTTTAAAAGCCAGAACTAGTCTTAACCATGCTATGTCTGTGGGGTTTGATGCAATAAACTGTGCCTGACATGTTTCATCTTTAATTCTTTCCTATCTCCTTCCTCTCCAAATAAAAGAAATAAGTTATTGCAGCACCAGGTGTTTAAATTCCTGAAGTATGTTTCCAAAAGAAGAGAGCTTATGTTTTCCTCTTCTATCCTATGGTCAAGGTACTAATGAGCAGGGAAATAACCTAAAGGCAAGTAGTACTCATGAGGGCAATAGGGATCTGAGGCCTCAGAATTAGCCACAGAATTAGTGCGTAGGCCTAGAATAATGGTAAGTTCTATGAATACAAAGGAAAGGAAATTCTATATAAAGTACTATTAAAGAATTTTATGAAAATAAAACAGTCCTTTTCTTTTTACCATGAAGACTCACTTTTTTTTTTTTTTTTTTTGTACTGGGGATTGAATTCAGGGGTACTCAGTCACTGAGCCACATCCCAGCTGTATTTTGTATTTTATTTAGAGACAAGGGCTCACTGAGTTGCTTAAGGCCTCACTTTTGCTGAGGCTAGCTTGAATTTGCAATCCTCCTGCCTCAGCCTCCCCAGTCACTGGGATTAGAGGTGCATGCCACCACACCCAGCTCATTTTTTTTCCCTAATAGAAGTCTTGAAAGACAATGAGTATCTTTCCGATGATGAAACTATATATAGTCTGTGAAAGGTGAAAAGTACCCAGAAAAACCACTGTGGATGCAAGAGATTTCATTAGGCAGACAAACAGTGTCTGCCCTGAAGAGAGAGAGAGAAAATGAGAGAGAGTATGAGAGCAAGAATGAGAGAGTGAATGAGATAGGGGTGAGAAAGAGTGAGAGTAAGAGCAGAAGAGAGGCAGACGACCAGTGTGTGTGCTCAGGGTTGAGGGAGAGAAGAAAAAGGGCAGAAAATGGCACAGAAACCTCTTTTGAATGGTGTAGTTTTTGCAGGCTGATGACGTTCTAGCCAATGGCTGCCAAGGACGTTTGCAGGTGGACGACCAATGGCTGCTGAGGATGTTCGTGGGCAGACAAACTGGGAAGGGGAAGGATAGCTGCAGCAAAAGGGTGGGGTGGCCAATAGTGCACCTTCATATTATAGTCTGGAAAAGATATATGATAATGGGAATTAGCTTATTCCTAATCATTACCATAGGAAGATATTCTGAAAAAAAAAAATAAAGATAATAGTAACAAATAGAATATACCATGGGGAAAACATAAAATAAAGAGATAGTAATTAAAATATATTTGTAGGGCCTGGAGTGGAGGGAGTTGCCAGCTCCAGTGGGGAGTTTAGGCCCTTCAGCACCATTTTACAGCTTCCCTGGCAGAGAATGACCACCTGCCACCAACTGAGCCCCCAGCGAGACACTCTCAAGCCCAGTGTCTCCATCACTGAGCACAGTTCTGTGCCCCCACCCCAACTTGGTCTAGTGCCCAGGTCCACACACTGACCCGGGGTACAGCACCTGTTGTATCTGATTGTCTATCAAACCAGGTTGCCTCTGCCCAGAAGAACTGATCATTTCCAACCTGGAGGTAGTGGGACAGCAGATTTCTTGGTTCACTGCTTGATCAAGCACCTCTCAAACATCAGGTGAGTTACTGGAAATCTGCAGGGACACCTTAAATCTTTACAGGGAAATCGCAATCCCTCTGATTTGCACTACTAGAGGGGAAGATACACGAGCAACATGAGAAAACACTGGAAGAAAGTGTCCCAAACAAACCTAGATGATATATCAAGAGAACCCAAAGACAGCATGGTAGAAGGAATGACAGAAAGGGAGTTCAGAATGTTCATGATTAAAATGATCCAAGAAGAGAATGATGTGACGAGAGAGCAGATTCAGGCTATGAATAATCAGCTAATAGAGCAATTGCAGGAAGCAAAA
>JAJEJO010000599.1:804299-857792 GCA_020662805.1 Glaucomys volans | reverse complement strand
ATCTCCTCCCTGTTGAAGAAAAATCCAGAAACAATGGATGTCAGACATTCCATAAAATTAACATTTTATTATTTTTTGGCCACCTAGAAAAAAAAACTCTGTTAATAACTTGAAAACCACACTTTTGTTTACCCAATTTAAACACCTTTTAAATTATGTGAAACAAAGGCATTTGGATCCATTTTTAAAATTTTATTTTTTGAGCTCATATGTCAATTTTGGTACCAAACATTTGTAGATGTGACAATACACCAGTGTATACATACACAAAGTAAACAGATGGACAAAGACCTTATAGCTTACTTTTAAAACCCATTAGATTGAGAATTAACCCTTGTAAATCAGCTCTAAATGAAACAGAGCATTAAAAAAACTTTGTGGTTGGATAAAATAGGTCTGATCAGAAATTAACCTAGGTGCACCAGATCAAAATGATGAACTCAGAAAATAGAATTTTAAGTCTTTTTGGCTTTCATCCTGATGTGGTCGTGCTCTTCAGAGATGAAAAGAGTTAAGAGAATATAGTCAAAGTTATGCCCTATCCCTCCCTGAAGGAGTTTCCCAAAGAGACAGCAAGCTTGCTGCTTCCACTGGTCTCCTTGGGAGGCCCCTCAGGTTGGGGTCTTGCTCTAAACCAGTTTTTCTGGTCTCTTGGATGGCAGCCATCAAAATTTTAGCCTGACATTTTGGTGGACCAACTCCAATAGTTGGGAGTTCCTGTTGGCAGCAGTTCACATTTTAATGTAAGCGTTAGTGAACATGGTTAAAAACCTTTTTAATAATTTTTTTCCAAATTTGAATATAAGACATTTTATTAGGATGTTCAGGCCACCCAAAGACAATTTGGTGGTCCCCTGAGGGGGCCCTTCTGACCGTGAAAGATGGCTATTCTCTCTCACAGAATTTAGAGAGAGAAAGGACATCACAGCAGGTCCGGTAGTCAGTGGCCCTTCTCTGGAATTCCTGGAAACTGGTCAATGTGTATTGAAGGGGTGCAGGACAAACACAAGGGAGACTGACCCATGTCCACACTGAAGGGCAACAAAAAACAAAAAGACGAACAAACACAGAACAGGTAAGAAACCGCAGACCATGGCAAGTGGCCACTCCAGATTCCTGACCAGAAGGCCTGGGCAACGTCTTGCCACCATCCTGGACTCAGGAAGTAGTGCTGCGTCCAGCCTTCCTCAGAGTCCCCAGATTCAGATCCACCAGAAACAGACTTACCAGGTCCCCGGGGCACAGAAACAGGTGACTTTCTGGGGGAATTCAGTTCAGTCCTGGGGCGAGGCTCCACAGACCTGCAGCCCGGGGCTGAGGAACGTCTCTCAGAGGCCTTCCCCTCGGAGCAGCGCTGTGGCCTCTCCCCTCCGCAGGAGTTCCCAGGTCAGTGGTGAGCGGTGGTTGCCCACCAGGCGGCAAGGATCTCACTGGGACCTCCAAATGTTATGGGGCACAACTTAAGAACAGACCGTTCACCACTGAGAAGTCCAAATTTGAGAGTCTTTATTAAGCTGGCCGACTGACTGTCTCACACAATGCCACAAACAATGGCTATTGGGAAAACAGCCCTAACCATAGGGTCGCAGGGGTTCTTATGCCAAAAATCACATCAATCACACGTGTCTGTTGCTATGATTTGAAATTACAAACTTACATCATGAAATCATCAGCAGAGGGTGAAGTGGGTCAAAATGACCCTTACCTAGGTACAAACTAAAGAATGGTGACTAATGGTTACTAACATAGGAATCAGAAGAGAACAATTTTTCATCATATAAGAATCGCCATTTTGCATTGTTAAACATGTCATGCTAAGTGACTGATGATGGGTACAGAGGAGGGGCGTTCCCATGGGAGAAGCTCATTTCCTACATAACATGGAGTCTCAGAGCAGAATGGAGTCTGCTCATTGCCCATATAGCCTGGCCTATAACATTTCTATGGAGCCAAATCTGTCAGCCCATCAAAAAAGGAAGCTAACACCATCAAGAAAATCACAATTAAAATGGCTTGTTACCAACTGGCTTTTGCTAAATGTTGGATGACAATGAGCTGGAAAATTTTTAGAGTATAATTATATAGATACTTAGCAGGTTTCTTATAGGCAGCATTGACAGGATTTGACAATCTGTGTCCTATAAGGTCTATATCTAGACCTTTTACATTTAATGTAGTAAGTGATATAATTAGATTTAGGCTTGTCATTTTACATGTATGTTTGTAACTTCTTTTTGTTTGTTTCTCTCCTCCCTTTGTGCTGCCTTCTTTTGAGTTATTTTAATACATTTTAGTGTTATCTTAGTCTCCTATTGGCGTTTGGGCTATACTTATTTATATTATTTTTTAATGATACATCTAGGGATATAATAAACATACCTAACTTTTCATCATCTACTTAGAATTAATATTTTACGTAGAAGTACAAAAGAAAATATACAAGCTCTATGACACTTGATGTTGTAATCATCGTTATGTATTAATGTACATACATTGATCCCTCTCAGACAATTGTGTACTTTTTAGTCATATGTTTTAAAGAACTTAAAAAATAATCAGTTATATTTACCAAGATATCTAATGTTTCTGTTGCTCTGTCTTTAAAGTTCCAAGTTTCCCTCTAGGATCAGTTTCCTTCAGCCAGAAGAACTTGTTAACCTTTCTTTACTGCATTCCTATGGTCAAGAATTCTTTTGTTGTTGTTGTTTTGCTTTGTTTTGTTGTTGTTTTGTTTTGTTTTACCCAAGAATGGCTCTTTTGCCTTCATTTCTGAAGGATATTTTCCTACAGAGAAGCTTCTGGGTAGAGAGCTCTTTCCTTTAGAAACAGTGTTCCAATGTCTTTGAGCTCCATTGTTTCTGATAGCATATCTGCAGTTATTCAAACAATTGCTTCTAGTTATGGAACTTGTATTTTTTTCCCCCCTCTGACAGCTGTAAAGACTTCTCTTTTCTTTCATTGTCAAAAGTTTGTTTTGGTTATATTTGTGCATTTGGGGAGTCATCTTGAATATTTGAGTCTTTTCAATAAGTTTGGGAAATTTTCAACTGTTGGTTTTATAAAGCAGTTTTTCTCTCTCTCTTAACTCTTCCTAGTCCAGGATTTCAGTAGCATCGTGTCAGATCTTTTCTTAGGGTCACCCAGGTCTCTGAGCCTCTGTTCATTTTTTATTGTTGTTGTTGGAACCAGGGATTGAACTCAGGGGCACTCAGTCACTGAACCACATCCCCAGCCCTATTTTGCAATTTATTTAGAGACCGGGTCTCACTGAGTTGCTTAGCACCTTGCCCTTGCTGAGGCTGGCTTTGAACTCATGATCCTCCTGCCTCAGCCTCCTGAGCCACTGGGATTACAGGCATACGCCACTGCACCTTGCTCTCTGTTTGGTTTTTAAAAATCAATTTTCTCTGTTCTTTGGATTAGACAATTTCTCTTAATCTGTCCTCCAGTTCAATGACTCTTCTCCATTATCTCTCTCCTGCCATTAAATTCATCCGGTGAGTTTTTTAAACATTTCTGATATTGTATTTTTCAGTTATAAAATTTCCATCTGGCTCTTTTCCATAACTTCTGTTTCCACACCCAGAATCTCTACCTTTTCATCCTTTCCAAGTCTGCCCACCTGTACCTCACAGAGTATGGTTCTAATAGCCACATTAAGGCCTTGGATCATTCTAGCACTTGGTTCATTACAGCGTTAGTCTCTGTCAATTGTCTTTCCCTTTGGAATTGGTTTAGAGTTTCTGGTTTTTAGGACATCAAGTAACTTTGAACTTTCTGAAAAGTATGTCATGAACTCTGGATCCTGCTAAATCCTCTGGAGAATGGGATTTTTGTTCATTCATTTGTTTGGTTTTGTTATGGTTTCCCTTAGCAGACCCAGGAAGGATCCAAATGCAGAGTTCTCAGCTGTCCTTGGCCTGTGGGTTCATAGAGAGTGGCGTCTCTTCCAGGGATGACATGGGACAATGCACAGAGAGTGCTGTCACCTAGGGGAGGTCACCTTGGCCTTAGGGGAGCCGTGATACACTGCCCGTCTGACTGACTTTGACTCTGAATCCTCTGCAGATTGTGCTGATTGTGGTGTTGTTGGATTAGCCAGGATAAGCTTGGCTCTGCTGCAGGGGTGGATAATCCCTGTTTTAGTCAGTTTTTTGTTTTGTTTTGTTTTTTTGCTACTGCAATTGAAAGACCTGACAAGAACAATTAGAGGAGGAAAAGTTTATTTTGGGGTTCATGGTTTCAGAGGTCTCAGTCTGTAGATGGTCAACTCCATTACTCTGGGCCTGAGTCGAGGAAGAACATCATGGCGGAAGAGCGTGGTGGAGGAAAGTGGCTCAGGTTATCACACCAGGAGGCAGAGAGACTCCACTCACCAGGGACAAAGGACATACCCCAAAGGCAGCCCCCAGTGCCCCACCTCCTCCACCACACCCTACCTGCCTTCAGTTGCCACTCATTAACTCCCATCAGGGGGTTAGCTCTCTGATGGGTAAAGGCTCTCACAACCCCGTCATTTCTCCCCTGCACCTTCTGGCACTGTCTTACACATGAGTTTTGGGGGACACCTCACATCCATAACATCCCTCAAATCTCAGTAATCCCCCAACAACGATTAAGGGTTTTTGTTTGTTTTTCTCCATGATGTTTCTATACTGGTTGGAACTGAGATTGGAATGTGTGGCCTCTGAGGTCACTATCTAGGGAAGACGGGGAGTGAGGTACGTGTGACAGGCACAAGTGTCATTTCCCTCACAGGCCACTGGCCAGAACTGGTCATATGACTCCAGCTTGGTTTTTATTCATTTATTTATTTATGGTTCCAGGGATTGAACTCAGGGGCACTCCACCACTGAGCCACATCCCCAGCCCTATTTTGTATTTTATTTAGAGACAGGGCCTCACTGAGTTGCTTAGGGCCTCACTAAGTTGCTGAGGCTGGCTTTGAACTCGAGATCCTCCTGCCTCAGCCTCCCAAGTGGCTGGGATTATAAGCCCCTGTGCCTGGCTCTCCACTGCTGCAAGGGAGACTGGGAAGTACAGGAAAGGACATGGGACACTTGTTGGGTGTAAGCCCAGTCCCCAAGTAACCACCCTCTGAGCATGAGACAATCTTCACTCCTTCCCAGGCACTGAACGGGCACAGCCTCATTCATCCATACCCCGTACCCAACCCGAATTCCTGGAGAGTTTCCAAAACTCCATGCCAACCCCTGGGTCTGGGAACACTGAAATAATTCAACCTGCCCAGACTTTGGATGAGGAAGAGGGACCCAACTCGAGAGAGCAGGAAAAGAGGAGAAAGTCGAGGTCCTCAGCTGAGGACCTCACTGGCAGCTCAGCCACCAGCAATTCCAGAAGTGACCTCGTCACTGCTGCCACGGAGGGACGCAGGGCTTGCAGAGACCCAGAGTCCTTCACGGGGATTAGGAACTCTGCCCTCATCCTGCCCTGTGGAAAACTCTCTCCAGAGCCACCACAAGGCCCAGTGCTTGTGGACTGTCCATGTGGTCTAAGGGCAGACCAAGGACAGCACTAAGATGAGGTGTGGGGACAAGGCTGAGTCTTCCCAGGAAACAGTGGGTCCTCGTGGTGATGGAAAGAAGCCCCTCTACGGACTTGGTCCCTACTCAGTGCTGACACTGCTCCCTGGATTGTCTCCCCTGATCCTTAAGACGCCTGAGAATTGGAAATGGTCATCTTCAGTTTTCCCACAAGGAAGCCAAGGTCCAGAGAGGCCGAGGTTACCCCAGAGGACAGCATGGTGGTGAAGCCGGAGCTGGTGTCCACACTGTGAAAAGCTTCATCAGATGAAAAGTCACATGAGACTAAAGACGCAGCTCTCCTCCAGCTCCGTCAGTCACAAACTCCACGCCAATCTCATTCATCCACACCTCTGCCCCCGCCCACATGCACAGGATGAAGAACCTGGCATGGGTTGGCATCAGGGCTATTTGTTGGCGTGAATAAGTAAGCGCCCGCCAAGGCAAAGGTGTTGGCAAGTCTCCAGAGGACAGCCAGCCACAGCGGGAAGATGACATGCTTCTCTCATAGCCTTGGGTTCAAATCCTGGCTCCACCAATTGCGGTGGCCATGGGACACTCAGTGAACTCAGGACAACCCATGAGCCTCGGTCTCCTCCTCCAGAATCTGGACATCATAACACCATGGCTCATAAAATCGTCAGGACCAAATGCAGGTACATGCTAGGCAGAGAGACTGGCTGGGCTGGGCGTTCTGCCAGGTGCGTGGCCTTGGGTAACTCACCTCATCCATTTGAGCCGCAGTCTCCTCATCTGTAAAATGGGGGGAAATAGTACCTGCCCCCAAGGGACTGGAAGTGAGGGAGTCTATGCTAAAGTCGGGTGCCTGGCACTGAGTAGGTGCTCACTGATAGTCAATTCCTAAAGAGTTGCTGATCATCGGAAGCCTGCTATGTGGGAAAGTGTCCCACGGGACAAGAGCTGTCACATGTAGGACAGGACAGATATGGATGGGGCTGGCTTCAGAGGAGAGGACCAATTCTTGGTCCCCCGCCCCCAGGATGTTTAACCACGGCTAGAGACTGTTTAGGGTGACATGTGGGTGGGTGGGCGGCTCCTGGCATCCAGTGAGTAGAAGCCACACATGGTGTGAACTGTCCCACAAAGCCCAGGACGGTCTCTACACATACAGTTATCAGACTCCAAATCTTACACCAAGGTTGAGAAACCCTGGGAGGAGGGGGCCATGCAGGGCTGGTCCCATTACAGAGGCCGCGAGACCGAGCACTCAGTCAAGCAAGGCTGTGTCCAGGCACTAAATAAACAGAAGTCCCCATCATGACCACTGATCTGGTTCCTTCTGGGAGGCAGCCCCATGTGGCAGGGTCCCCGTGTTCCCTGGGCACTTTCTGTCTTACACAGATTGTCCTCTCCCTGCCTGGCAGCTGGTTTGAGACTCAGGGTGGAGGGTTCTGCCGATGAGGGGCCCCTGATGCGGGATCAGGTGGCCTGTCAGCAGTAGCTGGGTGCTTCTTCCCCAGCCTGCGGGCACCCACAGGGGCACAGGGCAGGCTCATGGGCTTTGGAACCAGAGGTGCTGCTGTGCGAATCCTGGCTCTCGGGCTGGGGATGTCGCTCAATGAGAAGGAACTCGTCTAGCATGCACGAGGTCCTGGGTTCCGTCCCAGCACAGCCCAAAACCAAAACAGAAACAAATCCTGGGTCTCGGGTGCTGCTGGGTGACCTCGCAGAGGACCTGACCTGGCCAAGACTCAGGCTGCTCATCTGGGAAACGAGTACAGCGGAAACTGTTTCATAGGCACGGCGACAGGTCTGACAAGCGTCAAGAGCTGAGTCCCTGGGCTCGGGGCTGTCCCAAGTCTGGAGCACGGGCTCTGTTCATTCTCAGCACAAGCCGTTCCTTGTACACTCATCCATTCGCGCACTCATTCATTCACTCACTCACTCATTCACTCACACACTCATTCATTCACTCACTCATTCACTCACTCATTCACTCATTCACTCATTCATTCACTCACTCTTTCATTCACTCACTCATTCACTCACTCACTCATTCACTCACTCACTCACTCACTCAATTCACTCATTCATTCACTCACTCTTTTATTCACTCACTCACTCATTCACTCACTCAATTCACTCATTTATTCACTCACTCACTCATTCACTCACTCATTCACTCACTCACTCATTCACACACTCATTCATTCACTCACACATTCATTCACTCACTCATTCACTCACTCACTCATTCACACACTCATTCATTCACTCACACATTCATTCACTCACTCATTCACTCACTCACTCAATTCACTCATTCATTCACTCACTCACTCATTACTCACTAATTCACTCACTCACTCATTCACTCACTCACTCATTCACTCACTCACTCAATTCACTCATTCATTCACTCACTCACTCATTCACTCACTCACTCTTTCATTCACTCACTCATTCACTCACTCTTTCATTCACTCACTCACTCATTCACTCACTCACACATTCACTCAATTCACTCATTCATTCACTCACTCTTTCATTCACTCACTCACTCATTCACTCACTCACTCAATTCACTCATTTATTCACTCACTCACTCATTCACTCACTCACTCATTCATTCACTCACTCTTTCATTCACTCACTCATTCATTCACTCACTCTTTCATTCACTCACTCATTCACTCACTCTTTCATTCACTCACTCACTCATTCACTCATTCTTTCATTCACTCACTCACTCATTCACTCAATTCACTCATTCATTCTCTCACTCTTTCATTCACTCACTCACTCATTCACTCACTCATTCACTCACTCACTCATTCATTCACTCACTCTTTCATTCACTCACTCATTCACTCACTCTTTCATTCACTCATTCACTCACTCACTCATTCACTCAATTCACTCATTCATTCACTCACTCTTTCATTCACTCACTCATTCATTCACTCACTCATTCACTCATTCATTCACTCATTCATTCGTGGTAGGAGACTGGAAGGTTGGAATGGGCAGTGGCCAGATGATGGAGGCCCCTGGAACCTGGCACAGAGCTTAGACTTCGATTCATTCATTCTAAGAACAAATGAGAGCCACCAAAAGTCTTGAGGGTGTGAGTCATATTAGAAAAAGAGTGTCTGATTGTTATACAGAGACTAGCCTGTGGCGGGCAAGACGGGGCTCCAGGGAGCCAGGGGGCCAGTGGCAGTGGTGGCCCAGACAGTGGTGGGCTGGAGGTGGGAGTGGGCGAATCCAGCAACAGGTCGGGGGAGGAGCCGGCAGGTCTTGCTCCTAAGCTGGGTGTGGTGTTGACAGGGTGGGGAAGGAGTGGATGGAGGGGCCTGGGCTTTGGGTCTGGACCGTGGAGAGACCTGGGGCCCTTCACTGAGCTTGTAGGACCCGGAAGGAGCCAGTCAGAAGCAGGGAGCTGGGGACTGAGATCCAACAGGCCTGTCCGGGGTGTCAGAGCTGAGAAGGCCCAAGGAGCTGCCCCAGTGGGGACGCTGCGGCTTCTGAGCCTGCAGCCTGCAGTCCTGGCAGAGGGGCTGGGGGTTCTGAGTGAGGTAGGAGAGAGGAGAAGCAAAGAGAGCCGAGGCCCGGGCCCTTCGGAGTTCAAACGAGGAGGAGGCTCCAGCCAAGCAGTCTGCGGCCGCACCAGGGCCGGTGGAGAGCGGGAGAAAGGCTCAGAGCAGGCGGGGACCAGGCAGTGGCCTGGCGCGTGGTCCATCCCTAAGCAAAGCCTGGCGGTCCGCAGGGGGTGCCCGGGCCATTGGCAAATGCAGCTGCTAACCCACACTCGCTGGAAGATGCCAGAAGCTTCCCTCTGCCCCTGTGAGCCACGTGCCCTCGAGTCCCGCCAGGTGCTCAGGGCGGGCACTGCTGGGAAGGGCTCCTCCTGGGCTCCTGCTGGCTCTCAGGGCCGGGGATCCACCCTGGGCCCTGCCTGCCCCAGGTGCGAAGTCGGGAGCAGCTCCGGAAGCTCTGGGGACCTGCATTTCCTCCCCTGTGCCACCCGGGGCGCAGAGGGTTGGGGCAGAGTTGGGATCAGACTTAGGATTCCCTTCTGCTCACCCCGGAGCCCTCGTCCTGAGATGGGTGGCATCTCCCAGAGCAGGAGCCAGCTGAGGGGACATTAAAACCAGGCCACCGATGCCCTGGGCATTATCTCCTGCCACATGGGACCCCGCCTTCAAGGATCCCGGCCCTGGCTGCTGCGAGGTAGAAGCAGAGAGAACCGGCAGCATCCAGGCCCCGTCCCCGGCCCCCTCCCCACGTTAAGCCGGGACCACTGGGCGCAGAGCCGGTGTCGTCATCGTTTGTCTGTTGTTACTATTTTTGGTCCCATTTGGTTCTGACACACACCTGCATCACAGCCGATGGGGAAGCCGAGGCCCTGGGACTCTGACCCTCACTCTCGTCTACCCTGACCTCCTCCAGACGCAGACAGAAGCCTGCTGTCCCCATCTGTCAGAAAAGATCTCTAGAGAGGGAGCGCGGTGGGTACGAAGACCCTGGGGGTTGGCGTTCAACTCATCCGGGTTCCTTTTTAACCATATGACCTGGGGCAGGTTGTCCCAGCCTGAATCCTGGGAAGGATAAATCCCTAAATAGGAATTGTATGACCCCCCAGTCGCCAGGAACTGTGGAGGCACGGCAGCCCCTTCAATCAGGCCCCACAGTGCAGGGAGAGGGAGGTCATCGGTTCCACCTTGTGGCTGGGAAAACCGAGGCTCAGAGGGGCAGTCACTCAGCAAAGGACATTCAGCTGGGGTTGGGCTGCAGCCTTTCTTCCTCTTCTGACCAAGGGGCCTGCAGTTAAGGTCTGGGATGGAGACGCTCCAGCGTGGCAGGCCCCGGTCACAGGAGAGGTTCAGAATTGCTGGTCAAGTGAGCAAGCTAAAGGTGGGGAGGGGACACCCCCACACGGGTCCACAGTGACCAAGCACTCTGCTCAGGGAAAGGAGAGGAAGAGGTTCACACTCGGGCAGGAACATGCTAGCTGTCTGTCCCTGGTGCGGGGCACTCGTGGTCATGCCTCTGATCACCTTCCTTTTTTTTTTTTTTGGTACTGAGAATTGAACTCAGGGCCACTCCACCACTGAGCCACATCCCCGGCCCTATTTTGTATTTTATTTTGAGACAGGGTCTCACTGAGTTGCTTAGCACCTCACTTTTGCTGAGGCTGACTTTGGACTCATGATCCTCCTGCCTCAGCCTCCTGAGCTGCTGGAATTACAGGCATGCGCCACCACGCCTGGCAGTCATACTTGTCTGGAGGGGACCCATCTGACCAATGGAAAGCTGAAGCCCAGCATCAGTGAGGGGACAAGAGCATCTACTTCCTGGTCCCGTGCCCCTTCTGACCTCCCAAAGTTTAACATCAGTAACATTTATTTGGAGAAAACAAAGTCCATTTCTGGTTTTTGCCCCAAAGTAAAAGTCTGCACTCCTGACCGGTAGGTGCCAGGTGTGGGCAGTGCATACGGCATCTGCCACCTAAACACCGGCTGGCTGATTTTCTCCCTGACGCCCAGACTTCTCTGCCCACCCCGCCCCCGTGCTGGGTGCCGAGTTAAGGGCTCTGCTTAGGTTATCTCAGAGGTGTGAGAGCTTCCTCCACAGAGGCCCAGGTAGCAAACTCTGGGGCTGGGGGGCTACCTAGACTGCTACAGCTACTCCACGCCACCACCACGGCGCGAGAGTGGCCTCGTGTGAACCCCAGAGCGTGTCCTTGTGCCAGTAAAAATTTCCCCATGAGTCCATAAATTTGAATTTCCTATAACTTTGCAATCACAAAATATCCTTCTTTACTTTTTCAACTGTTAAAAAAATGCCAGAGCCACTCCCAGCTCCTGGGCTGAATGAAGCCTTTGGCCTGAAGTCCGTCGTTTGCAGAAACAACCACGTGAGGCAGATTTTGTAGTCGCCCCAGTTTAAAGACGAGGAAACCGCCCCAGAAAGGTTAAGGCGCTCCTGTAGGATCACAGAGCGGAGGCTGGATGTGGGCAGCCCGGCTCTGGAGGCAGGATCTTCACTCCAGGGGTGCAGAAGCTTCACGTGGAGGAGGTCAAGCCTCTGACTTTAGATCTGGGGGAAACTGAAGCCCAGAGAAGGGACAAGGCCACAACCTGGGGTGGGGGACACACAGTGAGGCAGGAGCAGAGCCCTGCTCGGCCCCACCGCAGCCCGGGACTCAGGTAAGGGTCATCTCTAAGCAGATCTGGAAATGCTGATGTGAGAGTCGCCTTGTCTGAGGTGGGTGCAGGGGCCGAGGAGCCAGAGATGGGCAGAGGGGCCACCGCGTCCCCACGCACGCGCACACAGCGGCTGCCATTCCCTGAGATGTCCACCTGCTTTTATGAATATAAGTGGATTTGTAACAAGCATTGCGACTGCACACAAGGCATTCAGACATGGAGACAGTTTTACTAGATAATAGACTATCATGCAGGATACAATTTAAATTAAAAAATGCAATTTTCACCTTGAAATGAACAAATGATTACAATTTCTATACAAATTAAGGCATTCAGCCTCTCTTTCAGTAGTGGCACCAGCCCATGAAATACGACATAATTACCATGAAATACATTTTCAAATATTTTGATTTTTGTCCGCCGCTTTTTAAAAAACATAGGCCGCCTTCTAGGTCTCCGAGTGTGTGTTGGCATTTCCCACCTTCTGGGAAAAACACATTAAAAAGAAAAGCCAAAGTCCCCGAAGATGAAGCTGGCCCCCCTCCCTGCCCTCCCCGCCGCCCGTCCCCTCACCCCTCAGAGTTCCCTGGCCTCCCCTCCCCCTCCCTGGGCTCAGAGATAAAATTGAAAAAAGGCAGACGGAGGAGAGGGGACGCAGGCGACCCGCTCCAGAGCCTGAGATTTATCTAAGTTGCTACGCTTATCTGCAGAATCGCATCTGCTGGTATCTCCAGCCAACCCGCCTCCCACTCCCCTCTGGAAATGGCTCCCCCGGCCCCCCGCTCTCCCCCTACCCAGCAATCCCCCCTCAATCTTCACTCTGGTTTTTTAATTATTTCCCATTCTGTTGTCTCTTGGTGGCTGGAGACGAGAGGATGAGCAGCCACTGCCTGGGCCTTGATCTGGCCTTGTGGAACTTTGGGGTTCAGAAGGAGTGGATAAGGGTGGCAGTTGGGGTCTTCATTCCCTGGGTAGGGTTCTCTGTCCATACCACGCTGGGTGACATTGGTGAAGGTCATTCCTACTGTCCTCCTCCTCCTCCTGTGTCTATAAGCCCGCCATCTTGAATCCCATCCCATTGGTCTGAGCTTGGAGAGGGCTTCTGGGTCAATAGACCTGCTTCCAAATCACCTAAAAGTAGACCCTGGACGTCTCCCTTAGCTCCTGGTCTTGGTTCTGAGCCTCCTACTCCTACCTACAATCTACTGGGTGGGCTTCACCACTCCCAGTTCCCCTGAGATTGTCCTCAGGGCTGGGCTCCAATGTACAGTTGGTCTCCTGTCCCTCTCTGGGCCTTTCATGTCCTTCCTGACCCTCCTTAGGGGTCATTCTGGCCCTCCCTGTGGGACTAGTGTGGCCTGGCCTGAACTTCCTCCAGTCCAGCTGAGTCTTCCCTCCTCTTGGGGACGTAAAAGGAGCGGGAAGGAGGACGCGGGTGGTGCCCAGGGTTGAGGACGCTTCCCACCAGCACCCTTGTTCTCTTGGCACTTTTTCTTTCATCTCCAAACGTTCCAACTGCTTCCATCTGGTCCCATCTTGCAACTGATTTGCAGGGAGGACCTCGCTCCAGGGACACAGTCACCATCTCACAGGGGAAAGAGCCAGGTACTCCCCAGGTGGGGACTGTCAAAGCGTCCCGCTCCACTGCCACTCCTTCCCGCGCTTGTTTGGAAGGTGCTTCAGGGGAATTTGTGAACTTGGACCCCACCCTCTTCCTCTGACCCCGTCCTCCCTGCAGCCCACCCTCCCCGTCCCCCTGGGGAACCCTGGGCCAGGTGAAGACTGGGTCATCCTCCAGCTCGGGAAGTTAAGCAGATCAGATGACATTTTTGTGTGTCCATGAATGTGCTAGAGTGAAGGCCGCCGTTCCGTGGGCCCGATGCGCACCAACGAAAAACTAAAAAAACGAAATTTGTGAGAATAAGGCAGGTATCAGTCCACTTTTGAAATGCTATTAAACATGGTCTACAATTTAAATGAAAGAAAGTAAGGTGGCGTGCCCCAGCCGAAAGGGAACAGGTTTTAGGATCAAACACCCAGAGTTCCAGAAGCTGATCTCGGAGGCTGCCCACATCACCTCGTCCCTGGGCCTCCGTGCTCCGTTCGCGAGAGGGAGGGTCACTCCACTCTTCTCCTGCAGAGAGGCCCTGAGGACTGACTTTGACCGAGCATGGCTGGCCCTCAGTACTGTGAGTGTCTGCTCTCATGCTCTGGCTCCAGCTTGCTAAGAGATTCTGAGGTCTTTAAAAAAATTCTTCTAGTTCATCAAGAAAAACCCAAGCTTGCAAATGTCCATTGCTTATGAGCTCATCAACATTTGGGGTGAGTCAAGTGTGTCCACCTGCAATGGACCAGGGCACTAAGGATGCATCTGAGTGTCCAGGGAGGGTGTGGTGGGAGCGAAGGGAAGAAGGAAGGAGAGAGAAGATGGTCATCAGATTGTCCATCAGACATGCCCTCTCTCACAGCCTCTGTGCTGAGGGCCTCTCTCCCATTAATCTTCACCACTGTATTAGGACATTAACATTAACCTAATTTAACCAGTGGGAAAACTGAATCGCAGAGAGGTTATGTTATTTGCCCAAAATCACACAGCCAGGAAGTGGCAGAGCTGGGATTTGAACCCATGCTTCCTGGCTCTGAAAAAAACATTGTACTCAAGTGTTCCGGGCAGACCAGATGGCCAGGTTTTCCCAGCTATTTATTTTCTTAGTAAAATGACATAATTGAATAGGACACAGTGTAAGAAGCAGAGTCATGTCCACGGCCAGCAGGTTGGGTGCGACACACACATGATTCTCTCCAGTCCAAGGCGGGTTCACCAATGCCAATGCAGGAGGCCAAGTACCAGGCGCTGTGGTCAGATCACAGCCAGGAGCAGCCAAGGGGGTGGCAGAGGGGAGAGGGCCGCAGACACCCGGGTGCTCAGCTCCACTCCTGCCCCCACGAAGCCTGGCCAGAGCATCCTCGATTTGGATCTCCGCGTGCTTAACTGTTAGATGAAGGGACCAATCTGAAGTCACCGTCTTCATCTCCCAGAAAGAAGAAAGGGAGCAAGAGTGTCCCTCCCCAGGGCCACAGCCGCCCCAAGCCCGCTCCTGTTTAACTGCCCTCACTTCTGTCCTTTCTGCAGGGCTGGGAATTGAACCCGGGGCCTTGTGCCCGCGAGGCGAGCATCCACCACTGAGTCACACCCCCAGCCAAAACGGTGGAAAGTTCAAAGGTTGTAGCATAACTTTGCATTCTGATCCCCGATGCGTGTGTGGGGTGAAACTGTGCCAATTCAGTTCTGAATTTCCCACCTAAAAATCCTGTCCAAAATCAGCACTGCCCACCCTCAGACAAGATGCACCGTAGTTTTCCTGGCTTTTTGTGTCTACGGATTCAGTGCAAGGCCAGGGTCTCTCCCACAGCCGGTTCCAAGCCAAAGATCTTCCAGGTTAACATCCCGTCCGTTATTGTCACCTCCACACCTTTTCCCAGGGAGCCGTGTTCACAACCTGGCTTTGGGCCACTGTCACCTGCAATGAGGACCTTATCCTAACACTCCTTCCCTGCCTCCTTCCAGTGCCCAGGCTGTCCAGGCCACACAGAAGCCCGCATTCCTCAGTTCACCTGCTCCCAGCATTTGGTTTTAAGTCACTGACACTGGCTCAGACCTGCTGTCCCTTTCCCCTGGGAGGGACAATGCACCTGGGAACCCTTGGGGAGCATGTATGCTGGGAAAATCCCCCTGTCCTGCCTGCACCCCCATGAGACTTGACTGGAGTTAGGGCATTTGGTCATCCTGGGAACAGGGGGAAGTGACAGCCAGTTACATTGTCTGAGACCCCGTTACACAGTGTAACTGCAGTTTGGTGACCATCTCTGGAGCCCGTGATGCTGGGGGCCTCTCCCAAGTCCTCCACGTGCATTGTACAGGTGAATCCTAACGACCATCCTACCAGCTACTGTTTCATTCCCAATGCACAGAGGAGAAGACTGAGGCTCAGGGAGGGCCAGTGACCGTCCCAAATCCCCCAGCTGGTCAGTGGGAGAGACAGCATTTTTCACCCATGGCTGTTGGACCCTAGTTCCATCCCCTGTTGAACCAAGGAGTGCAGATGGGACCGTGGGGAAGGGAGACTCGCTTCCAGAGCCAGGTGTGGCAACTGTCAAAGGTTGACCGAGTAAAGGATTGAGGGAGGGAGCAGAAATCCCCAACCAGCACTCAGAGGGGTGAAGTCACCCGGCTGACGCTAACTGGTGCTTAGAAGGACTGAGATCGTCCCCAAGATCACCTGCTGCAATGCCGGGGACACTGGTGGTGGGAGGGAGCAGTGGGCCCGGGTCAGCAGCTGGTGGCCGAGGTCCTCCGTCCACCATACCGCCTGCAGCCTGGCCTGGCCTCCCGAAGCCTTGGAAAGACGTGTGCACCGGCTTCTGAAGCTGAGTCCTTGAAGGGGCCGTGGGCTGGAGATCCCGCCCTCCATGTCTCAGCCATCAGCCAAGGGATCCCACCCTGGAAAGCCAAGTCTCAGGGAAAATCCTGCCATGGGCCAGGCTCTCTCGGTGGGGACACCCCAGGTGGTGACGTAGCGTGGAGCCGCCCCCCGTCCAGCCGCAGGAGGAGGATTGCAGGAAACCCCATGTTCTCTGCAGTATGCTACTCCGCAGCCACTAAACAGAGGTGAGATTTCCAACATCGTGGGGACGGGAACGGGACCAACGGCCCGGGACAGAGAACCTGACTCTGTGACAGGACCTCAAAGATGCTGGAGCACGCAGCAGGGGTGAAGGTGTCCCTGGAAGTCGCCCCGGAGCAGGGAATTAGGGCTTTCCTTTTCAGTCCCCAAATGTTGGCTCTGTCACCTTGACACCTTGAAGTTCATCGAACAGGAAAAGCAGGCCAGAACAATCGGCGAGGAGGCCTGGAGGGGAGACGTGGGCCTCTGGCCGATGACATCGCCCCACAGAAGCTGCTTCTGCAGGAGGAAGAAAAACGGGGACAGGGATTTAACAAAATCCCCCAAACTTCCAGCCTAAACACCGCCACTGAGAACTAAGGGAAGGCCCGAGGGCACGCTCTGCCCCTCTGGCCCGGGAGGCTCCAGAAGACCCCAGGCTATTTGGTGACCATCGGGGTCGATGCCCACCCAGGGCACACACTCAAGGCCCCCTTCACGAGCCCTGGCACGGCCACTTCTAAGTAGAAGGTTCTGGTTTCAACAGGGAAACAGCCCCCACCTACTGAGGGCCTACTGTGCGTCAGGCACAGCGCCTGACAGCCCTTGACAGTCGCGACCTATTCAATCCTGGCCGCCAATCAGAGGGAGGCGCTTTGAGATGTGCCATGAGGTCCTTGGCTTTGGTGGTGGGGCTGCCATGACCCCAGTTCTCCCCGACCTTCCCGCCACATGCACCGCTCACCAGGCGGGAGGCGGTACTCGTCCCCAGAGCGCCTCGCTCCTCCACTGCGGCTAAGGCAGGAGCGCACATGCGCCCTGATATCCTTCCAGACCCATCTCCATGATCGGCAGGTGGCTAAAAAAAATAAAAGGATCAAGCCTGAAAGTGTAACCGCCATGCGTACGAAAGGGAAAAAGGAGAAGCTGTGTGTGCCCAGCTTCACGGCCTCTCTGGAAGGTATGTCAGAAGCGGGTTTCGTGGCCACCTCTAGGGAGGGGGACGGGGGACATGCCTTTGCCTCTGCCCTTTTGAATCTTGAATCACGTGAATGCATCCTATTATTTGATGTATTTACATCAAATTTACGAATTTTAAAAATTTAAAGAAAACACAGAGCAAGCCGGGCGCGGTGGCACACGCCTGTAATCCCAGGGGCTTGGGAGGCTGAGGCAGGAGGATCGTGAGGTCAAAGCCAGCCTCAGTAACTTAGCGAGGCACTAAGCAACTCAGTGAGACTCTGTCTCTAAATAAAATACAAAATAGGGCTGGGGATGTGGCTCTGTGGTGGAGTGCCCCTGGGTTCAACCCCCAGTACCAAAAAAAAAAAAAAACCCACTGAGCACGTTGCTCTTGAAGTGCAGCCAGAGGAAGCCACCAGCCAGGCGCGTGTCAGGACCGGCTCCTGCTTCTCCAGAGCGGTGCTCGGGTTCCCAGGTGGGACCTAGACTTGGTCTCTGTCAGTGCCAGAGGGGCCCCTGTGCTCCACCTGACAGAGGTTTATGGGGCCAGAGGTTGAGGGCGTGAGGCTCTGGGCAGGGCTGTGCTCCGTGGTTGAGCTGAGCCAGGAAGATGGAGGAAGGAGTTCAAGAACTTCTGACTGACAAAGACCCTTAGGGAGGATTTTATTCACTCAGCAGGCAGAACGTGCCCCTTCTAGGTACCAGAGTCGAGGGGGGTCCTGGGGAGCAGGAGGAACCACACATTCACCTGCCTGACCGTAGAGCTCACGTCTGGTCAGTGGAGAGAGGTGGTAAGCAAGGAATAAATAAATATTAAGAATAGCAACTGCAGCTTGTGCTAGGCCCAGGGAAAGGAGCAGAGGGGGAAGAGGCTGCACTAAATGCCCTGAGCAGCCCGGATCTGCACATCCACCTGAATAATGCAGAGGAGGCAGCCACCCAGAGCTCAGGAAAGGCATCCCAGACAGGCAACAGCAAGTGCAAAGGCCCTGAGGTGGAGTCCCCCGAGTGAGAGATGCTGAGCCTGAGGCACGGACTCCCTGCAGTGGGCATCTTGGCAAATTACTCAACCTCTCCCACCTTAAACTCCTTCCTAGAAGCAGAATGATAGTAGCTACCAAATCCCAAGGTTGACTGGGGGTCAAGTGCTGTGCTGAGCCCTAAGGGACCTGTTCTCCTCCTCCATTAGCCTCATCAGAGATTCTCAAAACACCTCCCATGAGCCCTGCACCATGTGAGAAATTGTGAGAAACACAAGTCACCAGTTTGGTGGGGTGTCCCACACCAGTGACTCAGGAAGCTGAGGCAGGAGGATCTCAAGTTGGAACGAGGCCAGCCTCAGCTACTTAGCAAGACCCTCTCTCAAAATGAAAAAATAAAAGCGGCAGGGGATGCGGCTCAGTCAGGGGCAGAGCACCCCTGGGTTCAGCCCCCGGCGCCAAAGATAGAAGAAGAAACGCAAAACATTGAGGTCCACCCTGGACGGAATGTGCAGCCCTGGGAGGGATCCAGCAGGCCGCTTTAACCAGCCACCCGCCCGCCCAGGCTGCGGGAGACCCACAGACCTCCGTCATCGCCATCTCCTCCTCCCCGTCATCGCCACCTCCTCCTCCCCAGGCCCTTCTGCTGCACCGCGTCCCAAAATGCCTTCAGCAAGTCTCAGAGGCCCCGGGGAGCCCCACCGCGCCTCCCAGTGTCACCAGTGTTGAGGTCTGGAATCCGGCCTTTGCCACCCGCCTTCCAGGTCCCGCAGGCAGAGCCCCTGCCCCTGGAGCCTCAGGTCAGTGTGACCCAGACAAGGTCCTTCTGCTCTCGGTGCCTCGGTTTCTGATGTTTAAACACAGAGACTGTTAAAGACGTCAGCGGGTAAGGTTTGGGACACCCGCCAAGGAGCAGGCACTGAATCCGGGTTAGAAGTGACCAGTCCCAGGCCCTCCCCACCCCACCTGCGCCTCCTTCCCTCCCTGCACAGGGCACCAGGCAGGCACCTGCCCTCACCCACCTCGTCATTCCGCCCCTGCTGTGACCTCTCTCTGGAATGCTTCCCCGCTCCCTCCCAGCCAGGCTGGTCCGCCTGTCCCTGAGCCCCGTCCCCTCCCTGCCAGCCTTCAGCCCTGGGTGCTGAAAAGGCCTGGTTGGTGCTGTCCTCCCTCCTGGGACATGAGTTCCACTGGAAGCAGAGTCTGGGTCATATTTGTCTCCATATCCCCTGGATTTGGTTATTTTTTATTTTTTATTTTTTTGGAACCAGGAATTGAACCCAGGGGCACTCCACCACTGAGCCACATCCCCAGCCCTACTTTGTACTTTATTTAGAGACAGGGTCTCACTGAGTTGCTTAGGGCCTCGCTAAGTTGCTGAGGCTGGCTTTGAACTCGAGATCCTCCTGCCTCAGCCTCCCAAGCCGCTGGGATGACAGGCGTGCGTCCCCGAGCCCAGCTCTAGCTCCGGCTCGGGGAGTGCTTCATGAACGTTTGTGGGGCCAAAACTAGGAAGGAGTGTCTTGTTTGTACTTTATTATTTATTTATTTATTTTTGCGGTGCTGGGGATTGAACCCAGGGCCTGGTGCTTGCGAGGCAGGCACTCTACCCACTGAGCTACATCCCCAGCCCCTGTACTTTATTTTTTAAAGAATTAGGGGCACAGGGATTGGCAAACACAGACCTTTGAGACAACAAATGACTCTGGACTCCGTCCACGTGGGTCTCGTGTTCTGACCGTCCCCAGCCGTGTTTCTGCAAGCACACGAGTCCATGGCAGGCGAGGGGGGCGTGGGCAGCAGGAACCCACCAAGCAGCCCCAGGCTGCACAGAGGATGTGCCTCAGCGGCTCACCTGGCCTCCAGGACCAGTGTCTGTGGGGCCCAGGGGGTCCCCGTGTCGGCTCCTCCCCGCCCTCCCTGTTCAGTCCCTGGACCTCCACCCTGGTCTGCCAAGTGTGGCAGGTAAGCTCTGGTGGGGGTCCTTGTGGGAGGGGCCGTGGGGACAAGCAGTGCGCCACCGTCCCTTGGGGGTAGCAGGGGAAGAGGACAGCCAATGGGCGTGGGAAGAAGGAGAGCAAAGCAGGCGAGTCCTCTGCATATCCTTCCACAGATTTATTGAGCACATACTGTGCTCCGGGAGCTCAGAAGGGACTCCCAGACCTTCTGCTCTGGGTGGGGAAACCGAGGCCCAGGCAGGGAAAGTGCTTGCTTAGAGGCAGCTCGGGACTCGAACTGGGGTCTCTGCCCTCTGACGGGGCTCAGTCCACACACAGAGCAGAGGTCCAGATCCAGCTCGTCCACCCTCACCTGGGAGGGAAGGTGCTGTCTGGAGGAGGTGGCGTCGATGGACAGGGGTTCCTGGGTGGGGTGAGTCTGTTACCCTGCCCTGACCCTGGACCTGCTTCTGTCCTCCATCCCAGCAGTCCCTGCAGCTGTGCCTGCCCCCCTTGGCCCCCCGACTGTCACGGATTATTCCAGGGACCCTGGGGACAGGGGAGGGAACATCTGGATCCTGTTAAGACCTGGCTGGGGGTGTGGGGGTGGGGACGCTGAGCCAGCAGACCAAGGGACCTAAATAAGTTTCAGAACCTCAGCGGGGCCCCAGTGTTGCGGGTGAGGGGCCAGGGGCCACAGATCCGGGCGGGGCAGGAAGGTGGGATCAGACAGACCAGAGGACCCTTCCTGAGCCGCTGGGGCCAGGCAGGCGCAGGATTATGGAATTAGTTCAGGAGGCCGCGCTGGGCAGGGGCTGGCAAAGGTGGCCCCAGGCAGTGGCCCAGCCACGCTGTCTCCACCTCCCTGGGGACACTGGGCACCGGGGGTTCAGCAGGAATATGGTTTGGTTTAGGGCCAGCCCCACAGAACAGGGCAAATCACATTCAGCTTGAAATTCCAGGCTGGTCACGGCTGCCCAGGTGAAGGGCGGCCCGAGGGGCTGTGCAGGGCGTGGTGGGGTCCCCGCCACCAAGGGGTCCAGGGGCCTCACTGCTGCTCAGGTTGCTACCCAGCATGCTCTGCTCTGTGCGGGGCACTGGGAGGACCAGAAGGAAGCAGGCGGTGGCCACCACTTTCAAACCCTGCCCTGGCCCTGCCTGGGCTCAGAGAGGCGGCCGGAGAGGGAAGGCGAGGAGCAGCTTCCTGCAGGAGTGACGCTGAAGCTGGAGGAGGAGACGGAGGCCGTGGAGAAGGCCGTCCAGGCCGGCAGGGCGGGACCAACACGAGGGGTGGGCGGCCGTGGGACTGGGGGGTACTGCGGGGTGACGTGGGCTTGCAGCAGCCGGTGTCAGAGTTCGGATGGGACAGGTGTCTGTAAAGGGCTTCGCATGCCAGGCTTAGTGGGCTCAACTGTCTCAGGAGCAATAGGGAGCCATGGAAGGCTCCTAGGGATGGCACTGGGATGACTAGAGAAGCATTGTGGGAATAGCCAGGGGGCCCGCAGAATGGGTTACAGAGAAAAGAGTGGACACAGCAGGGCAGGCGAGCAAGGACCACAGTGTCCTGACCAGGGGGCAGGACAGAGGCATCACGAAGGGAAGGGATTGAAGTCACAATGGTCATCATGATTATAGAGCAGTGTCCACTGGAAATCCCCGAGGGCTAGGCCTCGTTCTGAGCATGCTCGGAAGTGACATCATCCTCCCCACTAGTAACCTGGGAAGCAGGGGGGCCATTTGCTGGGAGACCCCAGGCTGGGATCCAGGCCCCAGGCTTTTACTCCCCGAGGCTGCCGCTCCGCAGACGGGGCCACCTCCCCGCAGTGCAGAAGGCACGGCCAGGGCTGGTGAGGTCCAGGCCAGGGCACTGGCACCCGAAGGGGCAGGGCTGGGCCCCAAGGCACTGACCCAGGAGCCCCGTCCTTCCTGAACCTTCCTGGGCCAGGCTGCCCTCACCCCAGCTCGGAGGCACCGGCGTGGGACAAGCTTCCCGCAAAGCCTGTGTGCGACGAGTCTCCTGCTGTGGGAGGTGGACACAGATGGGGCAGGAGAACCAGGACACTCCTTCCCCTCCTGTCCTTCTTGGCAGCACTGGGGCCTGAGCCCAGAGGTGCTCCAGGGCTGACCTGCAACCCAGCCCTTCGGAAATATATAAATTGTTATTTTGAAACAGGGTCTCCCTGAGTTGCTCAGGCTGGCCTCTAACTTATGATCCTCCTTCCTCAGCCTCTCTAGTGGCTGGGGTTATTGGACTGCACCCAGCACCCCGCTCCACTGCTGTTCCTTAATCTAACGAGGCTTTTTAGCCAGAGTGGCATTTCAGGGACAAAAAGCAGATGCAGGGGTGGGGGAAAGACAGGGCTAGGTGACAGTCAGGAGCAGGTGCTCTGGGGTCACACGTACCCAGGTTCCAGTCCGGGCTCTTCCCGTACCTGTTGTGTGACACTTTGGGCAAATCACCTCTCTGAGCCTGTTTCCTTGTCTATAAAATAGACAGAATGAGGATGATGATGTCCTCTCAGGATTTTTGCTAACATTACACGAAGTCATAAAGGTGAGGCACTTAGCTCCGGGACTGGTGCCTGCAGGTAACATAGATCATCCTCAGGACAGAGCCTGGGGACGGTCCCTGGGGGTGCCAGTCAGGTCTGAGATGCTGCGGGGTTCTGCTTTCCAGGAATGGCATATGCCTGCCACCAGGGCCCAATGGGGCTGCAGCTATTCTAGCACTCACATCTGGGTCCCAGGTCCGTGCTTCTTGGGGACCCAGGTAAAGTTTGGAATGGCCGTGGTGGTGGGGTGGGGACAAGGAGGATGGCATAGGTGAGGGCAGCGGAGGGGCCGAGGCTAGGCTGTGGAGGAGCACCCACCTGACTCCCGCCACCTCCGCCCATACTTTTGTGTGGAAAGGAAACCGTGCCACCGCGGGCCGTGTTCTGAACACTCACAGGTGGAGGCGCACTGGTCTCCCCACGCCCCCATGAGGGGTGCTGGTCAGCCCCATTGTACTGCTGGGGAGGCCGAGGCCCAGAGGGGCTGTTGGCTGACCCCAACCCACAGCAACAAGCAGAAGCCCCCAGCTCCAGCCCAGGTCTGTGTGACCGCAGGGCCCACCCGACCCCCCGGGGCTCACCCGAGGGTCCCCACCACTCTGCACGGACTGGGGTGGAATTGCAGTGTCCGGGGAGTTTCCAGAAAGACAGGTGGCTGGTGTCCCCAGGAGGGTCTGGTGACACCCCTGAGAAAAGCAGAATGGTCTGGGTTTAGGCACCTGCGTGCCCAAGTCGGACTCCTATGGAGGCTGCTGTGTGTCCCTGGGCCGGTGGCCTCCTTCTCTGTGTCTCTTACCCAGAGAAGCGGGGTTCAGGATCACGCAGGCTCTCAGGGGTGTTCCGGGGTCATCTTAAATGCTGTTTAATGTTTGTGAATGTTTGCTTCTGATGGCGCCTGGCTGACGGCAAGCAGGGCCCGGTGGCAGGCTGGCCTTCAGTGCTCAGGACATGGTGGCACTGGGAGGTAGAACCGTCCCCTGACCAGGGAGGGCCCGTCAGAGTCCAGAGGCGCAGGCCGTCAGCAGGACCTTGCCGTCTCCGTGTCTAAGGGTCCATGTACCCTCCACCCACCAGGGATCTCTGCTGGTCGCTGCTGCTCCCCCACCAAGTCCAGGAGGCCCCTGAGACCCGAGAGCCCCGGGAGCCAGATGTGAGTCCAAACCCGAATTCAGAGGCCGGGAGGTGGCCTCAGCCTGCCATTCTCTGTGAGTCTGTTCCAGCTGCTGGCAGCCCAGCCTGGGTGGACCATGACCACCGTGCCTGGTTAGGTGCTCTGTAAACATTTGCTGAGCACCTACTGTATACCAGGCACTGCCCTGGGTGCTGGAGACCCAGCTGGTTCAGCCGCAGCACCTGGTGGGGCCATGATGGCCAACGAATAGGACTGTGTGTGAGAGTGGGTGCCGTCCTGCAGGGCCGACAGGCCGGCGAGAGGGCAAGGGGGCCACGGGGGCGAGAGGAGGGGGAATTTGGAAAACAAAAAAGATCGCAGACCTCTGGGCAAACAGTTTTTAAAAGCCCAGCCTTTTGGTCTCCCCCTGGGCATCATGGAAGTGAAGAAAGAGCTGGGAGAGATTTGAGACGGACACAGAGGGGAGGAACATTCTGGGGAGCCCAGAACCGGGGAATCCAATGCCTCTCCCTGGAAGCCTCGTCCAGCGCCCCCTGCCCGGCCGGGGCCTTGCCAGGCCTTGGACGAAGCCCCACTGCCAACCTCTCTCCTCGGCTGTGACTTGGGTCCCAGCCCTACCTGGGTAGAGCGATTGGCATGTATGACTTACACACAGCCCCGCGCTGTTCACTCAGGAGCATTGCTGAGCGCCTGCTGGATACAGGGCAGACCCTCTCCTTCCCTGACTCTGCCACCTGTCTCACCCCCTGGGTCTCAGGGGTGCCCGGCCTCAGCCACCTGGGAGTCCCCAGGCAGGAAAGGGCAGCGGCCCCTTTAAGGCAAGGCAGGCCCCAGCTGGGCCGCCTGGATATTGGTGGGACGAGATGAGGAGATGAGGTGGCGGTGGAGGCGCAGGCCGGCCAGATGCGCCTGGGAGCCTCGTTATGTATTCATGAGCTGCGAGGAAGAGAAATAAGAGGCTTCATTACCGCACACTGTTACTAATGACCTGTACCTGAGCCGCGCACCTCTGGAAATCCAATGCGACACACTCGGGGAGACAATGCGCTCCCGGCCCCGCGCGGCCCGGGGAGAGGGTCCCCGCCCGGGCCCTGCTCATTGCCATTCACTCCGGCGACATTTACAATTCTTCTGCCATTATGTCCGACCAGGGCCTCTGAGCCTCTGTCATGACCCGCACATTAGCTGAAAATTGGAAATTCCACAGCGTGGCCGTGGCCAGGGCCCAGCCGCGGTGGGCGGGGACCCGCGGGCGCCATCGAGGCCGGGCCTGGGTGCCCAGGGCCTGGGGTGGGGACAGGAGATGGCCCGAGCTGTGGCCTGCATGGTTCCCGCTGGCACGGAGCCGTCCCCAAGGTGGTGGCCCACCAGGTCAAGCCCTGCCCCTCCCATGCCCTGGTCTGCACCTCCTTCCTCCAGATCCTCAGGAAAATCCTCCCCCTTTGTCCCTTGGGTGGGTGACAATAGGAACGACCGCCCAGGAGAGCCGCTGACCCTGTGTGTGCCCAGGGGGAGAGAGCCAGGGGCTTGGTAAGCATTCCCCCGACCCTGGTCCCTGCTTGGCTGAGCAGAAGACCAGCAGGTGAAGGGTCTGTCCCAGGTGGCACAGTGGGCGGGGCGGGTGGCTCCACCTGGAGCAGTGTGACTCGGCCTGGCCACCCGGCACCACCCAGCAAGTCCAAGGCCAGGCTGGCTCCTCCCGGCGCCTCCTCAGCCGTGCCTCTGCCCACTGCCCGGACCCTCGGGATCAGCAGTCCCACGTGGGCCCCTGTTCAGGGCTCCTCCACGGAGAGACGCAGTGGCCCGTGGGGACCGCTGGCCCCAGGCAGGTGCTCCCTGCCCCTCTGCAGGTGGAGCCCCCACTGCACAGCTGAGCCTGGGGGCCCTGCGTCCACCTGTGCCTGGGGGACAGAGCCGGCTGGACCTCGGACTCGGGAAGACCGGGCCCAGCCAGGGACGCCTTCGGGAGGAACACCAATACAACAGCGCTCCAAAGGGACAGTGACCGGCTTTCCAACGAGTGATAACAGACTTGGAGTTTGCTGGTTGGACTCATTTGTTCTAGTAGCTTAGACGGCACCCCCTCTGAGGCGCTCCCCCAAATGCCAGCTGCCCTGAAGGTGTGGACGTGGCCCTCGTCCTCTCCACCACCGCCACGTAGATCTCAATATGACAGATCCTTACTAAGTAACGGCCCAACAAATGAATGACCGTCCGGCCTAGACGGCCTCCCGGAACATGGACGGTTGATGGATGGGTTGATCACCATCATGAGCATCCGGCGGACGCTGACTGGGTTTTGCTGTAATTCCTCTGACACTCACGCTGGACGAGGTGGGCAGGTCTGCCCGTCATCCAGGTGGGACAGGTGAGGGGCGCGGACCCCGCCTTCCGCCTCCCTGAGAAACGCCATGGCTGGTGCAGGGCCACCCCCGACGTCCTTCATTCACTGACTCAAGGTGATTCTGCCAGGAGTGCGTCAGGCTCTGATCTAGAAGCTGGCCACCAGGACAGACAAAAGCCACACTGCAGCCTTTGCAGTCTAGTCGGGCAAACAGGTGATACCCGATCGGCAGGTCCAGGGCGCGGGGTGACTGCAGACCCCACAGGGGAGGCTCAGGAAGAGGCTGGCCCAGTCCCTCGGGAGCCCAGAGCAGCGGCTGCTCCCGAGGGAGGGCTGGCTGGACGGGGGGAGGGGTCACCCGGGGATGGACATGCCCCCTTGACTGGGGGTGACAGTGCGGGCAGGTGGGTACCTGCGAAGCCCATGCATCTAGTGTCACCAGGGAAACCTCAGCAGATGTGAGCAAAACCCACGTGTGTGCAAGGAGGTCGCAAGGAGATTCGCTAAATGCCAAGGAGGAGACTCCTGGGGAGATGGGAGCTGACCACAGTGTCCAGGGAGGGATCAGAAGACAGAGGCAGGCAGGAGAGGAGGGGGCAGGCGGGAGGGCAGCGACGGGAAGAACCAGCTGGGTGAGTGCGGGAAAGCCGGTCTTGCCCAGAGAGGCTGCTTCCCAGGGAACAGAAGCGGATTTGCCTGGCACTTGCTTCCGAGTCTGGGGGGCTGGGGGCTGGGGGCCTGCACAGCACCAGCCAGGGCCTGGTCTGAGGAGGAATTCCTGTCCAGGTTCAGGAGTCCTGAGGCAGGCAGAGCAGGGGCCACTGTGCTGATGGAGACAGGAAAGCCCCCCACCCACCACATCCCTGCAAGGTCCCCCCTGGTCCCCTCCCTGGTTGCCCGGACTCCCCGGGAGTAGCTGGAAGGATGGACATGCCCTCTCCCCGTTCCTCACACCACACGGCCACTCCAGATGGACTGCGGGTCTCAACGCAAAGGGCCAAACAACCAAACCTTGCTTTTGTTTTTTAAATACTTCTTTTTATTGTGGAAGGACACAACACCTCCATCCTATTTATTTATTTATTTAATTTTTTTTTTGGAACTGGGGATTGAACTCAGGGGCACTCGGCCACTGAGCCACATCCCAGCTCTATTTTGTATTTTATTTAGAGACAGGGTCTCACTGAGTTGCTTAGGGCCTCGCTAAGTTGCTGAGGCTGGCTTTGAACTCACGATCCTCTTGACTCAGCCTCCCAAGTCACTTGGATTACAGGCGTGCGCCACCGTGCCCGGCTCTATTTATTTATTTTAGGTGGTGCCCAGGATCCAACCCAGCATCCCGCGTGGGCTAGGCAGGCGCTCTGCCCCCGAGCCCCAGCCCCAGCCCCAGCCTAGGACAGGGTCTCTAGAGCACAGAGCACCCTGGGGGCCGGGGCAGGCCAGGTCTTCAGCAGATCACAGGAACTGCTGACCATAAGCCCACTCTAACTTAGAGTGTGTCAGAGCACAAGGGGTCCTGGCCCCGTGACACCGTCGCAGTTACGGGGGGAGAAGATAACGGCTGATGTGTGGCCAAGGCTCCACGGGAACATCTTCCTAGAAGTCTGTCCACAAATCCACACGAGAAAGACAAACCACAGAAAGCAGGCTCTGGAGAATCGACAGGCACGCGATCAACAGAAAACACGCAAGTGGCCGATGAGCAAGGAGAGATTCTCGCTCCATGAATCATTCAGAAAGTGGGGACTGCAGGGGCACCGCAGATCGGGGGTGACACGGGCTGCTGGGGTGCGCGCGGGCACCACCTCAGGAACCGGCAGTGTCCCCCGAGCTGAGCGCAGGCCGCCCAGGCCCGGCACCCCACCAGTGCACAGCCGACCTGAGTGCTCGTCCCGCCACCAGAAGGCCCCCCGCAGTGCTGTCGGGAACCCCAACCAGAAACCGTCCTCGTGTCCCCTCATCAGAAGAGAGACAGCAATGGAAGCGCCTGGGGACAGCAGGATCCAGTGCCACCAAGCTGGAGGAGGACAGCAACCTGCAGAGAAGCCCCCAGACTCAGAGGGCGATGCGCTGAGTCCATCGACTCTGGAAGTGGGGCAGCGGTGACTGGCAGGGGCCCCGGGGGCTCCAGGACCCGGTGACGTGTTTCCGGATCTGGGAGCTGGGTGTCCGGGGTGGAAAGCTGCCCCCGGGAGCGCCCGCCTGGTGTCCGAGCTGTGCTGCAACCACGCTGCCAGGAAAAGTTCTCAGATTTTTTAAAAATGAAAGCCGGCGGCTCAGCGCACCAGCCCCAGGCCCCAGGACCCGCGGCCACTGCCAGGAGTCCCTGTCCCTGAGCTCTCGATGACAGTCGCTTCCTGGTGGCCAGGAGGGTTTTCCTGAGAACAGCTCTCCCTCTTTCCTGTGATGTGTGAGAGAGGGAGGGAGAGGTGGGGCGGGTCAGCACTATCCTGGGACACGGGTCAGCAGATGGTGGGCACCTGTGACCGGGAGGGGCAAGGGGGTTCCTATTCCACTACCCTGTGCTTTGGGAATCTGATGAACCTCAGTCCTGATCCCCCGGCACAGGCAGCACCCCTGAACCTGGCTGCGCACCCCCAGTGCTGGGAGCTCACCCCTGAGAAGCAGGCCAGGCCTCCTCTGGGGAGCTCCAGCCGTCGAAGCCCACCTCCTCCCACACCCCTGCTCCTGTTCCTCCATCCCTCCTCAAGCATCAACCTCCCCGGAGGGCATGAGTCCCAGCCCCAGCCCCGGCCCCCACACTGCGTCAGAAGCAAGGGGGACTGTCACCCGTGACAGCCGCTGGCATGGTTCACTCACCCCCCACAACCAGCCTCCTCTTGGCTCCCATTCCTGGGGAGACACCATGAGCAGGGCACAAAGAACGGGGCTTCCGCCCACTGTGGGCGGGGTCTGGTGTCAGGTGAAGATGCACCTGCATGCTGGGTGGCCTGGGAGCCGGGGGGCACTGACACCCCCGGGTGGAATTGGGGAGAGGTAGAGGAGACACCCCGCCTGGCCGGGGCTTGCTGGGCTGGGATCGGGCTCGCTAATGGCGACACAGCAGCGTCCTAAGCACCGAGTATTTGGGGATCTCAACCAATCTTCATGGCTGCGCTGCCGTTTCCAGGGAGGAGGAAGCCGAGGGGCTGCGTCTCTTGGCTGGGGACACACGCTCCTAATGAGTGGGAAGGTGGGATCCATCCCAACTAAGAGCAATAGGACTGTGGCCTGCCCTGCCGCAGCCTGCGGGGAACCAATCCTGTCCACAGGAGCCCGGAGCAGCCTGCCGGAGCCTGGCTTGCAGGAAACCGGATGGCTGATGGCCGTCTTCAGCGACAGTCGAGGAAACTAAAATCACTTCTCCAATAATCAACCCCGAGGCTGCGGGGGTGGGGAGCGCACCAAGAAAACTCCTACGCAGCCGACAACACCCACTTCCTGATGTCCCTCCACACAGGACAATGAACACTTTGTCCAATGAACACTTTGGGGTCTGCACAGCCCAGGTGGACCCGCCCCACCATGCTCGCCCAGGAGCCCTGGAGTAGCTCCCGTCCCCAGGTGAGGGGCAAGCGGCCCTGCTGCCCGGATGGGGGCCCAAGGCCCAAGAGCCGCTCCTGGGCGCCAGCCCTGCATGAGCGTCTGAAGCCTCTGCAGCCCTGCCTCCCTCGCAGACCAGCGTCTTCCTCTCGAGCCGCCCCCTCCACCGTGCTAGGGGCACAGGCTGGCAGAGCGCGCTGATTTAATCAGGGCTGGACGCAGGATCCCCTGCTGCCGCCACTTGTACCCGCCCCCCGGGGCCTGGGGTGCCCAGATTCATCCAGAGACGTCACAGACGCTCTTCTGCCACGTTCGTCAGCTCCCCAGCCAGGTGTGAGTCTCCCCAGGCCCTGGGCGGGAGGCCCCCACTTCACCTAAACGTGTCCCCGCTTAGGGACAGGGCCTGAGCGGGACATCGCAGGCCAGAGGAGGGGCAGAGCAGACCCGCTTCAGACGTTGGAAGCCGCCCTGGGCCGTGGGCTGTGCCTGGAGGGAGACAGATGTTACCCTGGGACAGAAGAACCCTCGGGCTGCAGACTCAGCTCCAGCCCAGGGGACACGCCGGTGTCACCAGCCACTTCACCGCCCCCACCCACCTTCAATCCAACCGCGGTGTCCATTCTGTACCTGGGGTCGACCAACGTGGCCTTTACGCAGATGCTCTGGGCCTCAGTGTCCCGTCTGCAGAACGGGCACCGACCCCTGCGTGGACCCCGCACAGGACAAGAGAGGTCCCTGGAGGGCCGTGAGCGTGACGCTGACCGGGGCCAGTGGTGCCGTGCAAGCCCGGGACCTGGTTCAGGCGCCCTGCAGCCCCTAGCGAGGCCTTCAGCACCACCCCTCCCCAAGCCTGTCCCCCCCTGCAGAAAGAGGCAGGGAGTCGGCCCCAGGCACCTTCAGGGCTCTCAGAAGGTAGGTTCCCCTGAGCCCGCGGTGTCCCAGGTCACCATGGGAGAAACTGCAGCCCAGTGGCAGGCCCAGTCAGGGGCAGTGGGTGCTGCGGGGCCGAGCCAGACGCAGAGGCACGCGGTGCCGCCCAGGGGCCCCCTGCTGACCCCTGGCTACCGCCTCCCACCCAGGCCCCCGCCAGGCCCGGCAGCCTGGCAGCTCGTTGGCCAGTTGCTTGGAGAGCATGTTCCTGTTCGTTGGTTCGAGCCAAGCGCCCTCCCAGGGCCTGGCCTGCCTCCTCCATCACAAGTAGGGGCTGCACCCCCATCTTCCTGGGGCCCGCAGGGCACGACGGGAGGGGCAGGCTCACCGTGGCAGTGCACCGGCCTGCCCTTGACCGCTGCCTTGACCAGCTGACCTTCCTGGACCATCTGGCCTCCCTGCGCCCTGCCTCGCTGGCTGGATGCGAGAGCCTGGGGCCGGGGCAGAGGGGTCATTCAGTTAGCCAGGCCGTGGGACACTGGGACCTGCCGCCTGCCTGCAGCCCAGCGAGCAGGCTTCCTGCGGGGCTTTCCTTCCCTCTGTCACAGGCCCCCTCTTCCACCCCTTGTGGCTCTCCAGGTTCCACTTATACCAAAGCTAAGCATGAATGAGTCCCCGCTCCCCGGGAGGTAGCAATGGGGACCAGAGGAAAAGCCCCTAACCAAGGCTACCCAGCAAGCCGTGGCTTTGAACCCGAGGCTCTGACTCCGGCTTCCAAGTCCAGCTTTTGCATTCAGTGCCCCTCTGCCTGGAATGCTCTCCCCATACAGCTTTGCATGACTCCCTCTGTCTCCTCCTCCCCAAATCACATCCTCTCCGTCACTGCCCCACCCCCTCCCCAGGAGTTTCCCTACGGCCTCTCCAAGTGCATGGCCTGCTGCTGAGATGCTCTTGTGACCTGCAGACCATCTGACCCTGCTTCTCGGCTGCCAGCCCCACAAAGGCAGGGCTGTGACAGTCTGACCAGGTCACTTGGCCAGAGCTGGCCGTCCCACCTGGCATGGAACTGCCTCAAGAAATCTTAGCAGAATGAACAAATGAGCGTCCATGAAGACCGCGCCTGGACCGTGGGCCCGCTCTGACAGCGGCAGGATGCTGGGGACGAGCACCAGGGTCCGCACCCTTCCTCAGCCCAGCTGGGCTGCAGCCGCCTCTGATTAGGCCCTGATTAGCAGAGGCTCTCAGCCATCAGCTTCCATTAGTCGCGTCTGATTTTAGCTGGGAAGCCTGGCTGGTGGCCAAGAAGGTGTCTCCAGAGAGGCCCGAGGAGGGGAGCTCGGGAGAGGCTCAGACCCTGGAGCTCCGGCGCAGAGGCTGGGCGGGTGGGCAGGGTGGCAGGAGCGAGGGGCCGAGCGGGGCCCAGGGTGGGCCTGCCGTCTGTCCCGGGGCCAGGAGCCCAGCCAACCTCCCCCTGCTGCACCCGAGGCCCTGCTGTCACCGCTCTGAGGCCTCAGGGGCTCCGCTCCCATGACAGGACACAGACAGGACGGGCCTCTTCGGGGCTCCGCCAGCTCAGGGAGCTGCGCTGGCCTCTGGCGGGGGTTCCCACGTTCCCTGGACGCTCAGGGACCCTGCTGCCCAGACACCTATCCCACGGGGCTGCAGTGACAAATCACCCCGTGTCCCTCTCAGTCACTAGCCAACCATGCACCCCTGCCCTGCCTGTGCCACCTGTGACCCTCTCACCTCCTACACTGGCCCCGTCCCCTCCGCCTGTGGTGCCTCCCTCCTCAGCCTCCCTCTGTGCCTCTGTGATGGTCCCAGCGCCCCCAGACCCAGACAGACGGAGCCCTCTCCTCCAGGCCTCCACGGCTGCACTGTGCTCCCAGAGCACGGTGAGCACATCTCAGTGGTTACTTTAGTCCCCTCTGTCCCCAGTGCCAGGCATTGGACTCGGCAAAGAGCAACAATGATAATCGCATTAATGGTGGTGGTGACAATGGTAATAGCAGGTGTCGATTTGCTGAGCATCTAGCGTGTGCCAAGGACCATGCTGTGCTCTTTACCAACTATGTCATGCAGCCCTCACAACAGCCCTGGAAAGCGAGGTTCCTTCATCACCCCCCAGTTATACAAAGAAGTCAAGCAGGGTTCAGAGAAGTTAAGTAACATCCCCAAAGTCACACAGCAAGCAAATAGCAGGAACAGCACTTGCCTTCCAAAGACCCAGACCCAGGGTATGGTCTCATTTCAAGAGCACTTCCCTGAGCTTCACAAGAGGCTACAGAAGGATTGGGAAGGGGGGTGGCCTGAGACAAGATCCCACAGGACAATTTGGTGGCGTGAAGCAGAGACCGGAGAACCCGCCCATCTGCTGCAGGAATTCTCCTGCTAGGATCTGTTCTCGGGCGTGACGTGGCCTGTGGGACGTGGCCTGTGCTGGGGACGTTTATCACAGCATCACTTACAACGGGGACACAGAGCATGGTGGAGCGGGTGTGACTGGGGGCGTCTGCGGTGAGCCCTGCAGCCAGGCTGGCTTCAGTGTTGGGGACGCCAGGACTCAGGATGGCAGACAGGGACAGGAGGAGACGCCCAGCAGTGCCAGCCACCCGGCCAACGCAAAGTAAGGTGGCGTGAGAGGTCGCCGTGTGTCTGCTAGAGCCGCTGAAGGGACACCAGGGAACCTGTGTGGGCGAGCCGCTGGGCCACCCTGTGTGGCCGGGCGCGGGCAGGGTGGTGCCCCTCTGGGAAACTGTTCAGCGGCTCCTTCGGAAAATCAAACGCACAGCTGATCACACAGCCCAGCCAGGCTCCTGCCTTCATCCCGGAGGTACGAATACCTACGTCCACGCAGGTGCCTGGACACGGGGGTCCACGGCAGCTTTATGGGTAAGGGCAACAGTTGGAAATGACCCCAGTGTCCTTTGAAGGCTACGTGGTCGCACCGCCTGGGGTCCATCCACAGGTGGAACACCCCTCGGGGAGGAGGGCAGCTTAGAGGAGGAGAAGTGTGTTTGGGGCTCCTGGTTTCAGAGGCTCAGTCCACGGTCGGCCAGCTCCACATGCTGGGCCCAAGGTGAGGCATCCATCAGGGCGGACGGGGCAGAGGCCAGCTGCTCAGCTCACGGCAGGCAGAGAGCAGAGGGAGCCACAGGCAGGGACACGGGCAGTCCACGCCCCGTGACCTACGTCCTGCGACCACACCCACCTGCCTTCAGTTACCGCCCAGGACAGCAGTCCTTCCAATTATCAACCCACCAAATGGATTGACCCGCCGCTGGGTCACAGCTCTCAGCCTGCTCATCTCTGAACATTCCTGCTTGGGCTGGTGAGCTTTCAGGAGGACATTTCCTATCCCAACCTCGCCCCAGTCTACGCATGCTGTGACCGCGGACGACCTGACTCTGGTCCAGGGCCATGGCCTGGCTTGACACCGAGCCATGGAGGAGGGGACGGGAGAAACCGCATGGACTCCCCCTACTGTTTTTGCATCTTCCTGTGAATCTGCAAAGAGGTCAAAATAAAATAGCTTCCAAAGCAGACCTCGGAAGTCTCTGCGGACGACCCTCAGGGTGGAGTGGCCACAGGAGAAGGGGTCGGGTCTTCTCAGAGTCCACTCGCTCCGACCCGGCCCCTGGAAGGCATGTGCCCAGCACCATTCCTTTCACTCCCAGGATTCTCCCGCGATCAATATCCCCATCTTCCCAGGACCAAGGGCTCTGAGGCACCTCGAGTACCTGTGCTGGGGACAGAAGGGGGACTTGAGCCCCAAATACCTGCCTTTTGAATCCCCCCACCTGTTCCTGCCGTGTTCACCATGGGTGGCGAGCATTCTTCTGGATGCTTCTCTGCAGAGTCTCTAATAAGCGTGCCTCACTGTGATTATCAAAGGGAAAGTAAGCAAACCCGGGCCGCAGCGCCCAGATGCGATTTCCCATCTCCACCCGCCCACTCCTGGCTGGCTTGAGGGGCCCGCCCCCAGGGCTCTCCCCGTGAAGACAGTGCGGCAGAAGCCAACGCCCCAGGCTGCTCCCCCTTGGGAGCAAGCCGCCAACGCAGGAGCCTCAGTTTCCTCGTCTGCAAAATGGGAGTTAGGAACTCTTCCCACTTCTCAGGTGGCGACGAAGGGGTGTCAACATCCCCCCAGCCAGAGCCTCAGTCATTTGCAGAGTGGAATCCGGTTCTAGGAGAAGAACTGAGCCCACGAGGCCTCCATGGAGCTGGGTCACGCAGAGGGGTGGGTGGCCATGCCTCGGGAACCTGGCGCATCCCGACGGAACGGGGCCTCCCTGGGAACGACTGTCAGCCCCTGGGGGACCCAGGAGAAGGTGCCACAGCCCACAAGCTCCAAAGACCCCGAAAGACCCACTTGGCCCGCTGGTGTTCCACGCCGAGAATCGATTTTCAAGGGTGTTTCCCAGCAGCGGCTGGCCCGTCTCTCTGCGTCCTCGTTCGTCCCGCCCTGGCCGCAGGCCACCTCAGGCTCTGCCTCCCCACTTCCTGAAGCTGGCCCTCCGTCAGGACTGAGCGGGGCAGCTGGGCAGGAGGCTGGTTCCCGTCCATGCCCCCACGGGGTCTGGAGCCAGCACCCCCTGCTCCCCACCCAGATGAAGCCCCTGGCAGGGCCGGAGCAGGGGAATGCCACACTGGGGCCAGGACCGCGGTTCCCAGGCTGGGCTTAGAGGACAGGGGCCTGGCCAAGTGACTTCCTGCCCCCCAGGAGGCTAGGCCGTGCCAGCTTCCCATGCCCAACCCACTGCAGATGTTCCTGGGAGGATTCCAGGGACGTGCCCTGATTAGGGCAAGGAGGTGGAGATCTGCCCAAGGAAGCAAGGCAGGAACCCTGGAGAGGTCACAAAGGACAGTGGAAAGGACATGGGACAGAGAACACCCAGGCTGCCTCTGTTGCTGTGTGACCCTTGGACAATCACGTCCCTCTCTGGGCCTTGTCTCCATGGAGGAGTCCATGGAGAGCTAAAGGGGGCTGGACAAGTTGTTCACTTCACATGTTCACTGAGCACCTACTGCAGGCTGGGCCCTGGGCCACCCGGAGCAGAGGAGCCAGGTCTCTCCCTGGCCCCTGGAGCTGGTGCCTGTGGGGAAGGCAGACGGCAGACAGCTCCACCAGGAGCGCGAGGCCAGGGGAAGGGCCAGGCGCCTGGGCCTGAATGACCACCTCCTGGGGCACCAGGAGGCCCCGGGGAACCCCAGACCTAGATGTGCACACACCGCCTGGAGTCTCAGACTCAGGAGCAGCAGGTGGCGGGGAAGCTGGCATGTGTGAAGGATCCAAAGGCTGGGGGCCGGCGGAGGCCAGCCCTGGGGGCCAGTGGAGGCCAGCCCTGGGGGCCGTGGCAAGGATGTCAGTCCTATGTCAAGAGAACCCAGAAGCCTCTGCATGTGAAGATAGGATGAGAGCTGAGTTTTGAGAAGTTCCCTCCTGGACAGAGTAGACAATAGAGGGGCCCCTCAGTCCCCTTCTCCCTCCCAGACACCCTGCCTTGGAACCCCAAGGCCTCGAGGAACCCAGTTTGGGAACCAACAGGCCAGATGACTTCCAAGGACCCTTCGAGTTTCCATGAGGATATTGGAAGGTCCGAGCAGCTCTCTGGCCCACACTAGCACCCTCATGTGAGGATTTGGCCTCCCCTCCCGAGGAGGCAGCTTGGGGGGCCTCCACCCACAGGCCTTGCCTCCTCCATCAGCAGCCCTGGAAGCGCAGGCAACAGAGAATGGAGGTCAGGAGGCCCAAGTCAGGCTGCTCCCCTCGCAGGCTGTTCCCATGCTCCTTCCCCTGGTGATGCTGTCCTATCACCTGGGCCCCAGCACCTCTCTAGATAACCTGCCCAGGACTCCCTCAGAGGTGACCCTCTGTCCTGGTCCCAGAGCCAGGGGGGCCCTGCTCTGTACCCACAGATCATCCCGCCAGTCTGGGGGCTCCCTGAGCAAGAGACGGCGCCCATGCACCTACTCGCTCTCTGCCCGTCCCTGGGCAGGGAGCGCCCCGGGGGCACGGAAGCAGCTCTCAGGGACCAGGTCGAAGCCGAGTTGCCCTCATCTCGGAGCTCAGGGACCTCATGGGCCTGGCCCAGGGTCCCCGGTGACTCTTCCCTGGATACGTGCATTAAGATTGGACGGGCGGCGGCGAGGCCTGTGGGAGGCCAGGGGAAGAGGCCCAGCAGGCAGGCCGTGGCCTCCCTTCCCAGGGCTGCCCCACCCCCACTGAGGACCCCATGCCCCGGGCCCCCTTTAACTGACTGGTGGCCTGCACTGAGTGGGTCCAGGTGGGGTGTCGCCAAAGGGAAGCAGGAAGGGCGAGGGGCTCGGTGTCCACGCAGGCGGGAGGGTCTCCAGGACGGACTCCTGGGGAAGTCTAGTGGCCGTGACTGAGGGACCACCGACCCTGGTTTTAGCAGTGCTGGGCAGAGCTGGACCCAGGGAACAATGACGTCCAGTCCAGCACCGCTGTCTCATTAGCACCGAGAGCCCTGCCGCCAAAACCAGCAAGAGTGGGCGTGCCAGCACCACCCGTCACCATCACCGCCGCCGTCAGCAGTGACAATACCAACTCCAGCACCGTCAGCACCAGCACCGCCATCGGACGGACAAAACCCCAGAGAGAGTCCACGCCAACCCGCCAACACCATCGCTGCCACCACCCGTCCCACCAGCACCAGCGTCACCGTCGCCAGCACTGCCAGCCCTCCCTAGCACTGCCACCAACAGCGGCGCTAATGCCAACCCTGCCACACCAACCCCACCACCACCAACCCTGCCACCAACGGCACAAACGCTACTGAGGGCGTCCCTAACGTCCCCACCAGTCACCAACCCGATGACACCACGGACGTCACCAAGGCGAGCCCTCTTCCCAGCGTCCCCAGCGCCCTGCACACCTGACGCAGCCAGGGCTCGCCCGGCCCCACCGCGGGCAGCACCCCCTGCGTGACCTCGGCTGGACATGAGAAGAGTCTGGGAAGGCCACCGCCATGTCCCCTCAGAGCGCTGGCTCCTCATTCCTCCCCTGCGTCCAGTCTGTCTCCGTCGCCTGGACGCCTCCCCAGCCTGTCCTCCCCTCCCTGGGGCTTCCAGCACCTGGGGGACTGTCCACGTGCCCCGGGTCTGTCCTTCCTCACCTGTAAAACAGGGACAACAAAACACTATGTTCCTGCGTGGGAGGTGGACCCGGAGGCAGATGGTGCCCAGGACGCAGGGCCACAGAGTCGGGAGCAGCCATCCTTGGCAGCGGGCCTGGCGGGGACAAGGGTGTGCTCGTGCCAGACGGGGCGCAAAGGGCCCATTCGTGGGACGCTGGTAGCAGGGGTGTGAGGACAGTGGCCCGTCCAGTGGGGAGCACGGGAGGAATGAAGGTTCAGGGTCACTGAGCTAGCAAGGGACAGGATGGGACCAGGCAGCTGGCGGGCTCTGGGTGGTGGCCTGCCTTCCCTCCAGTGGTGACAGTTGGCACACCTGCTACGAGGTGGCACCTGTCCTGCTGTCCACCACAGCCTTGCACAGGTGACCCTGGCCATGAGAGGAGCAGGGGCCTCGGTTCTGCTGGGCTCCCACGTGGGGCTCCCACTGTGGCCCAGGCCCCACCCCAGCTCAGCGCCCTGGGCCAGGTCCTCAGGCCACACCCAGGTCTATACCAGAGGCCACTCGGGCACACTGGGTGGCTGGTCCAGGCTCCCAGAGCTCTTGTGGCTGCAAGTGCCCCCCAGCTCTCCCAGCCCCCGGGAGCCCAGGGCCCAGGCGGGTGGTGTCTTGGCGTCCCCACCAGCAGCTGCCCAGGCAGAGGGCCTCGTCCTTCCCGTCTGGATGGGAGGACCGCCCCTCCCGAGCCCGTTCCCAGCAGAGGGCCTTGGCAGGACCCCTGGTCCTTCTTTCCTGGGGCGGACGGCTTCCAGCTGCCTGCCGTCCCAGCCTGGGAACATTCCTCGGAGCTCCGCAGGCCCCGGGGTCTCTGAAACCTGAGTGGCCCCTCCATCGCCCCACCCAGGGACACTCGCTGGCCACCACTGCCCTGGAGCCCAAAGCCTCCGTACCACCAGAAGGCCCCTAGGCAGAGGTCACTGATTTCAACCTGGAGGTCTGGGGACAGAAGGCCTTCTTGGCCGTGACGCCTGTGTGCTGGACCCTGTGCCGGCCTCTTACCAATGGGGGGCTGGGGCTGCCCACCCCCTGGACGAGCCTGGCATTTTACCAACAGGGACACTGAGACTGGGAACGTCCCCTCTCGGATCCACGATACAGCTGTGTGGGGACTCAGGGGGCTGGGGACTGCCACCCTGTCTGTCCCGCTCCCTCCTCACCAAGGTGGGGACACTGAGTCTCAGAGAGAGAAAGCGCCTTCTCCAGGGCCACTCCTGGGGACACAGGGACCGTGGCGAGCCCAGAGTCTGATTCCGGCTCGCCCTGGTCTGCTCCTCCTCTGCCGTCCCCTCGGACCTCAGTCCCTCCTCCACCCTGAGAGCACGAGGCTCTTCTCAGAATGCAGATCCACTGTCCCTGCCCTGAGGTCACCCCAGGTCCTCTCAGCCCCGTCCAAGCTCAAGGTCTCTGTGCTCCAGCCCCCCTCCCTCCAGCAGAAGCTGCCGGTCGCCTGCCAGGGAGGCCCCAGCCGGGCCCGCCTTGCCGAGCATCCACGACGCCCAGCTGCCCTCCCTCCACGGCCAGTGCTGTGCAGCCTGGTTCCTCCGCTCCCTGGGGCCCCTCAGGGCCTGCCACCTCTTCTGGGGACAGGCCACCTGTGTGGTGCCCAGAGGGAAACCCCAGGCTGTGCAGACCCCGCTCTTAGCACAGCCCGTGGCCCTGGGCCCCGTCAGCTGTGTCGGTCCCCCGCCCCTCTCGCCTCCTGGGACGGAGCCCTCGGTGCTCAGGAGAGTGACGGCAGCAGGTGCGCCCCTGCCGCGGGCGTTCCCACGTGCCACCGCCAGCTGGGAAGATGGATGGGCCCTCCCTGCCCGGGGCTGGGAACGGGAGCCTGTCACCCGCTTCCCATCCCTGGAATGGCCATAAAAATGTCCAGGGCAGAGGCGGGATTCGGGCCGCCTTCCCAGGTCACGGAAGGTCCCTCGCGCTGTTTCGCTGCTAGTGTTGGTTTTTAAGGAAGAAAAGAGGTATAAAAAGAGAGGGAGGAGGAAAGACCCTCTGTAGCACTGTCCCCGGCCACTGTCCCCAGACACACTGTCCCCAGACCCGCTCACGGGCACGGCCAGGAGACACCGCAGCTCCCCAGATGTGGCAGGGTCTCCTCTCCCACGGGCTCTGCCTCTGGCGGCTCAGCTGACCTCGCCTGCGACAGGATGGGCTCCTCCCAGCCCTGCTCTCCGCAAGGCCCTGTGTCCACCAAGGCAGCAGCTCCTGAGATCCCCACCCAGGCAGAGTCTGCAAGGGAGGCCGAGGGCGGGGGCCCAGGGCTTCCCACTCAGGGCAACCCAGCCAGGCGGGCCTCACTTGGGCTCGGCTCTCCTGCTGGACAGTGGGCTCAACTTCCAGGCAGCTGGTCAGAGAGATCCAGGTGCCCGCATCCTGCCAGGCACGACCCTGTGGCGTGGACTTGAGAGCCCAGAGGAGGTGCTGCACCATCTCAGACGGTGACAGGCAGATCCACAGCCTGCCCAGGGTCACCGGCCAGCAGCTCAGACGGGACCAGAACCCTGAAGGCCCCAGAACCCAGATGGCCCTGGGCCATGGGCTCTGCTGCCTGGTCCTGGGCCCCCCCAGATTCTCTGACCCCCCAGGAAAAGAACAAAACAACACCCCAGGCTCAAAGCCAGGAGCCTCTGGCACGGAGGGAGGGACCCACCAACCCAGGCCAGGCCTCCAGGGCTCACCCGCAGTGGCCAGGGCGAGGCCAGGCCCCCTGGGAACCCCTGGGCCGCCTGCCCAGCGCCGCCGCTCCACCCTGCGCTGCAGACCCTCCCTCCGGCCTGCCTGCCTGGGAGCACACCTGTGGCCCCCATGCTCGGCCCCCGGAGGTCAGGAGCTGGGTGCTGCTCTCACGGGAGGAGATGGGCTGCCATTAACTCTCTCATCAACCACTTGTTTCCTGAGGACCTACTGTGTGCCAGACACTGAGTCAGCCCTGGACACGACACAAGGAGGCACCATCCTTCCTTCAGGGGGAGAGACAGTGGAGGTGACATCCCTGGGGACAGTGCCAAGGGTCAGGAAGAGCAGCCACTACCGCTGAAAGGGGAGGCAGGGAGGCCTGGGGGTGAGACCCGCAGCGTCACAGAGGTCAGCCTGGCCTCCTGTTTTCTGGGAAATGAGGAAAACTGAGGCCAACTCCCTCTACTTACAGATGGGAAACCAAGGCAGCAGTCACACGGCCACTCAGAAGCCAGACCTCCTCCCTGGGGACTTGGGTTCTTCTCCTACCCCTTACCCCAGAAGGGGTCAGTGAAGGGTCAAGAGCCCGGTGCCCCCTGGCAGAGAGGCAGCGAAAGGGCAGAGCCGGGAGGCTGGCTCCACCTGCCGGGGTCCCCAAGGCCTCCCGCCCACACACTGACCGGCCTTCAGAAAACTGGTTTTCAAACAGCCATCCATCCACCTGGCTCGTCCAGCTGTTAGCGTGACACCCGCGTCCCCAGAGCCTTGTCCACCTGTGGAAGCTGCTCCCCACCCTGAAATGACCTGAGTGGTCAGGAGCTGGAATCTGGAGACCCCAGAAAGCTCGTCCCCTCCCACACCACCCCCAGCAGCCCTGGAAGGGCCTTGGACCCCCTGGCAAGAGGCCCTGTCAGCCCCACAGGCTCGGGTTTGCCTGAAGACCCCTCAGTGCCGGGAGCTCAGCATCTGCCCTGGTGACAGCTCAGACCCCGCGGGCTGTGGAGCCTGGCGGTGGTCACTAGTGTGGTCACTACTGTGCGTGACCTCAAGAACTAGGCAAACCGGTATCATCTTCTCCTTCAGGAAACCAAGTGTACCCAGCCGGCTGGTGGGTGGGTCTATCCAAGGGCAGGCTCACCCCAAAGCTGGGGGGTCACCCAGCAGCCCAGGCCTCCTCCCTGGGGGTCAGCAAGTCCGTTTGTCCTGTGACATCTCCCACCAGCCTCGGTTCTCCGAGCACCACTTAGCAATCTCCCTCAGAATCCTCTGGAAGGCGCAGAACGGGGGCCGGGGTTTCGTGCCAACCTGAGTCTCTCTATTCCTCAGCCTCCAGCAGGCAAGGCAGGATGCCACCTGCTCACCTTGACCCTGAAAACCCAGAGTGACCCACAGACAGGGCCCAAGGACAGGAGGGAGGGGCATCCCAGCCCTGGGGTCCAGGGCAGAGACACGCTCCAGCCCAATTCTACAGCCGCTGGCCGTGGGATCTTGAGTAACAGAAAATCCCCTCGGGCCTCCAGTTCCAAACGGGAAATAGCAGTTCTGAAGAGAGGCAAGAGTCTCCCAGTTGGATTAACTTTGCAGAGGGATGGACGCTGGGTGAGATCTACGGCCCAGAATCGAGTTTCACCCAGGAAGACCACAGGGCAGTCGTGGGGAGAGAGGCAGAGAGCCAACCCAGAGAGGGAAGGCAACCTGTCTGAGGCCGCTCAGCCACACAAGGGCAGACCTGGAACCAGAACACGGCTTTCAGGGTGGGCCAGACTTTCCTCTGATCGATAAGCCTCCCTGCTGGTCCCTGGGAGCAGTCAAGACCCCTGGAAGTCCCTCTTCCACCCACAGGGACCAGTTTGGCAAGACTGGTGAAGGAGTGGAGCTGTGCCCCCAGCTGGTCGGACGGGGATGGCAAAGGGTTAAGGCCGGCAGGGTCCACCTGATCCCTAAGCAGGCGGGACCCCGGGAGCGGGGCTGGGTTTCATGCCAGCCCAGCCTGGCCGGGCTGTAAAATACGATCGCGTCTCGCTGCTGATTGATGGTCTAGGGGACCCTGGGAGATGGGCTGGGGCCAGATCAGGTTTTCAAGGGCTCAGTCACTGACATTCTATCTGGGGCCTTCTGGAACCCTCTACGGGCCCATCTCCGTGGGCCCTGCAAGCCCTGGAGGAGGCTGGGCTGTGGGGAGGCCAGACAGCTCTCCACAGGCAAGCAGGCAGAGGCTGCCCCGAGAATGGCCCGAGCGCTCTCCGGAACCTCGGGACTGGCCTGGCCACCGTTCATTCATTCAATCATTCGTTTGTTCATTCAGTCATTTGTATCCCGCGGCCTACTATGTGTAGCGGAAGCAACCCCTGCCCTGGTCCCATCCCTGGTGTGCAGGATTGAGATCAAGGGCAAAGGCCCGGTTCCACCCCAGGCTGACCCAGGTTCAAACCTCAGCCCCACCACTTAGGAGCTCTGTGACCTTGGACACACCCCCCAACCCCCGGGCCTCGTCTGCAGAAGGGGTGTCCAAAGGGCTGTCACCCGCGCTCCGGTGCGGAGCCAGCCAGGTAGGAATCCAGAAGCCCCCACCTTGGGCCCTGCACTGAACAATGGCCATCTTGGATTCAGGACGAAGCCGCAGCGGGTTATGTGAGTGAGGGGTGGAGGTGTGGCGTGCCGGCCCTGGGGTCTGCTCTGGGGGCATCTCCTCTAACCCCGTCATGAGGGTGTGCCGCGGGAACGGGGTTTCGGGAGACTTTCCCTTCCTGCTGCCACGGTCCTAGGTTTGGACCTTGACCAGGGTCTCACCATGTTCATAACTGGGGTCCTCGGCTTTGCCCTCCGGGTCGATCATGGGTTTCCTGGGGACAGGGACCTGGCCTGTTCATCTCTGAGGCCTCCTCCAGCTCATGCAGGGACAAGCACTTGGGGTGGAGGTGAAGGGAAAGGAAGGGAGGGAGGTGATGGAAGAGAGGTGGGGCCGGCCGGCCGCCCACTCTGCAGCAGGGGCCGGGCTGCACTGTGATCCCAAGAGGACCAGTCTCCACAGGCCACACCAGGGTCCTCCATCAGCCCCAGACACAGACCCCTGGTGGAGACCCCAGGCTGGGCTCCCAGAACAGGACGTGACCTTCAGGACACACCCAGCCCCTCGGCAGGTCCTGCTCAGATCCGCTGCGGGAGCCACGCTGCCCGCCTGCTGATGCCCCCAGGACTCCAGCTCCAGCTTCCCAGGAGCCCCACCCCGACTGCACTGACCACCCCGTGTACCCCATGGTGGTGGCCAACGCCCCAGCAGTGGCCCCCCTGGCCTTCCCCAGGCCTCCACGCTGGACCACACCACAGCCTGTGAGCTGACCACACCTGCTCCAAACCCCATCACCCAACGACCCCGTGACCTGGGGGGCCGTGGCCTCCTCCAAGGCTGTTCTGCTGTCTGTCCAGCGGGGAGCCCCTGGAAGCCTGCAGGATTTCCCTGTCCCCACCCGCCTCAGGGACTCAGCATCTGCTGGCTGTACCGCGATCGTCACCCCCAAGCCCACTCTGGTTACCTGAGCACATTCCCCACAAAGGGACGAGGGAGAGGAGCCCCACCCGGCAGCTGGCCCTCAGCCCTGACCCTCATCTCCCCTCAGCACCCCGAAGCCCCTGGCCCCAGGGTCCTTAATCCACCCCGGAGTGACACAGAGCAAGTGTGCATCCCAGGGCCCGCCCGCTGCGAGGGGCTGGAGGATCACATAGGCCAGAGGAAACCCAAGCCCCACACGCTGCCCCCAGGCCCAGCGGAATGTCAACAGCAGATTAGACCTCACCCCGTTCCCAGGGTCTCTTTCCCCAAAGTCCTCCCCGCCTTCTGCTTGGAGTGAGATCAGCCCCCAGGCCCCGGAACCTGGAAAGTCAGGATTGTTGATAGAGCTCATCCACTCATGGCACAGAGGCTCAGAGAGGGCAAGGAACTTGCCAAGGTCACACAGCAGTCTTGTCCAGAGCCAAGGCTGGATCCCAGGTTCCCCCCTGCTCTGGCCTCGCTGCTGCCTACACTGTCTCCTCATCTCTCAATCTCAGTCTCTGCAGCAATTTTTCCTGTGACCTTGACCAGATCAATAGGCCTTTTCCTCCCTATTCCCTCGGCAGCTAATGAGGCTCAGTGCTCCAGTGCCCTGACCACCCTCCCCAGCCTTGGAAAGGGCTCCCAGGCCTCTTCAGCCATGGACTCTCTAGAAGGCAGGCTCTGGTGGGCTCATGGCCGCTCTGGGGGACTGGGGGTGTCAGGCGGCGGCTGTAGGAGACTTCCCACTGGGACCCAGATCTCTCGCCTCTCTGGAAAGACCCGGACGCACCTCAGCCCAGGAGCCCTGAGCCCCTGCGGCAGGCATCGTGCTGCCTGGTCACGGTGTGGAGACCCTAGGGCCTCCTGCAGTGGGGTCCTGCTCCCCCCATGAAGCCCCGCGCCCAGAAGACCTGGCGTGCAGAGAACGCGGGCACCGTCCGAAACGGCAGAGCCGATGCCCGAGCCCAGGCTGAGCCCGACCGCAGCCCCGAGCTCCCGCCACTCCTGCCTTTCCCTCGGGCCGCACCTGCTGGGAGGGTCCTTCAACTCACAGGTCATTGGGTGACCAATGTCATGCCCTGAACAGGGGCAATGGAGGCCACCAGGGTGTGAGAGTCCTGGTCTGTAGTCAGTCCATAATCACTTATTGAGCACCTACTATGCACTGGCTTTGTTCTAGGAACTGGGGCTACAGCAGCGAACAGAACAGATCAAGTCCTTGTCCTCGGACGTTTCTATGGTGGCTGGGGAGACGGATCGCACACTCAACAGCGAAAGAAGTAAGCAGGATGATTCCAGAGGCGGTAAGTGCTATGGCTTCTCAAAGCAAAGCCCAGGGATGTGACTGGAGATGGACATTAGCCAGGGTGGCCCGCCACGGCCCAGCTGAATTGACAGGGAGACGGCCGTGTGTGCACTCCAAGCACAGGAGGAAGGAGCCTGTGCAAATGTCCTGGGGTGTCAACAGGATTGATGGGTTCAGGGGAGAAGTCCAGGTTGTTGGTGCTGGAAGCAGCCCCAGAGTGACCGGGATGCAGAAGAGACCAGAGCTGTGGACACAGGGCCAGGTGGCTCGGGGAGCCACCAAAGGGCTGTAGGGAGGCCGGGCTGTGACCTGACTGCCACCATGGGAACCTGCCCGGGTTGCCCATGAAGCACGGCCTGAGGGGGAGGAGGGGAGGGGGATCAGCTCGGAGGCTGTGTGACCAGCCGGTGGCACCCGTGTGGCAGCAATGAGATGGCCCAGACTAAGGAGGGGGCCGGGCCCCATTGACTGCCCCCAGGTGGAAGTGAGGGTGCAGAGGGGAGGAACGGGGTGACTCTCGGGGGCTCGCGGGAGCCCCAGGTCTGCAGAGTGGGCAGGACGGGGTCAAGGCCTGCGGAGCTCAGCCGCCATTGTCACTTCCTGTGGGATCGAGATCCTCCCCGGGCTCGGGGTCCACGTCTGTGAAATGGGACCAAGAGCCTCGGCTCCCGCGGGTGAACGGCTGGTGGAAGCCTGAGACGGAAGCTGTGAATCCGTCCCATGCCATCAGGCCTGGCGGGCGTCAGTGGCAGCCCGAGCCCTGTCACGGCCATGGCCCTGAGGCCCACGGGAGGCGCCCACGTGGGTGATGAGCCCGGGCCGTGTGCACACGCAGCCGAGCCGACCTGGGACGGGAGGCGGTGCAGCCTGAGCGGGAGGCCCTCCGCCTGGTCCTCACTCAGTCACCAGCTCTGGGTGACCTCAGCAGGTGGCTGCCCCCTCCTGGGCCCTGGGCTTCCCTTTCTCAAAGCAAAGGCGAGGACCCCCCAGCTGCCCCCGGGGTCCCCCCGCCCCGGGTTCTCAGAACAGCCTCCCAGCCCTCGGGGAGGCCCAGCTGGCCACACCTGGGGACAGCAGGACAGTTTCAGACCCGGCCAGCGGCCCGCCAGCCGCCCCAGCTCCGGCCCCGCCGGGGTTAATTGGCCCGCGGCCCCCGCCCTGCGGGACGGCAGAGGGGGTGCACGCAGCTGTCTCCCCGCGTCCAGGATTACCAGGCTCCGGAGGAAGCGGCTTGCATTCCTGGGCGCCTGCGTCAGGGCTGCTCAGCCCCCGCCGCTCCGCACCCCACTCCCTGCCAGCCAGGCCTGGCACACATCCTGCCCCTCGGCTTCCTGTCTCCCTCTTGAGTTCCCTCACCTGCAGAGCGAGGGACGTGGCTATTTGAAGAGCCGCAGGACTCAAGGTCCACGACAGAGTGCAGGGCACATAATAATGGCGAGCCTGCCTCCCGCAGCCCCGTCCTAGGGGAGTGGATGACCTCACAAGAATCCTCGGGCTGGCATTTTACAGATGAGGAAACGGAGGCCCAGAGAGGTTCAGTGTGCTTCCTGAGGTCACACAGCCACTACGTGGCAGAGCTAAGGTTTCCAAGTCCACAGGCTTAATTACACCAATACGTCGCCAGATAAGGGTCAGTTCTTTTTGCCCCTCTTTCCCTGCCCTGGCCTTCTCCCCCGCCTCGAGGTTGACCCAGTGCGGGAGAGGCTGGGAGGGTGTGGGCTGCACCATAGCTTCCACCTTGAGCCTCTGCTCAGCCTCCCCTAGCTGTGTGGTGTTGGCCAAGGTGCTGCCCTCTCTGTTCGAAGACACATCTCGTGAGTGGGAGGCATTGGTGGAGAAGGCTGGCAGTGTTTGTGCTTTGCTGGGCTCTTGTGCGTGCAGAGAGCTGAGCTCCAGAGATGCAGGCATCAGTGCCAGGCAGGGAGGCTGGCGGCCCAAGATGCATCTACAGATAGATTCTCAACACATAAGCCAGAAGCAAGGGCACGCCTGCAACCCCAGCTACTCAGGAGGCTGAGGCAGGAGGATCACAAGTTGGAGGCCAGCCTCAGCAACTTAATGGGAACTCTGTCTCAAAATAAATAAAAAGCTCTGGGGATGCAGCTCAGTGGTAGAGCTCAGTTGTAGGTTCACCACCACGTGTCACCTCTGCCAGCGCGGGCCACCAACAGCACCATTCCCAGCACCGCCAAGACCACTAGCCTCCCAGGGTCACTTCTGTCCACCCCCCACCCCATGGTCATCTCTGCATTGCCAACAGTGACCCAAGCCCCGCACACCAGAGAGGACTAAGGCTGGCCTGGCCTCGGGGGCCCTGGCCCCAGCCTCGCCTGGCCTGGAGCGACCCCTGGCCTTCCTCACCACTGTGGAGAGGACATTTTCGTGGCCCAGGCTCAGACCTTTGTTTGAATGGCGGTGCCCAGTGGTCATCCAAAAATTCACTCCATCGGTGAGCTGAGACAGGGCCTCCTCAAGGGACGAAGGACAGGTGTCAAATCAATCATCACAGGAGGGGCAGGGTATCAGGAGACGGGCTGGTTGTAAAAACGAGGGGAACTGGACCTCTAACCTGGTCTGGGAAGGGCACGAGGACTTTCTGGAGGGAAGTGGCAGGGGGCTGCGGGAAGCTCTGGGAGTAGGCATAGCATGTGCAAAGGTCCTGGGGTAGAAAATGTGCCTCCTTTGAGAGGAACTGGAGGGAACTTCACATGGTGCAGGAGGACATGGGGGTATGCAGGTGACAAACCAAGGTGGTCCTACGAGCCTCACAGAGCAAAAGGGCGTGACAGTGGGATTTGGGGCCGTTTTTCCTGGGATTTGGAAATAGCGCTCCAGCCCCAGGAGAGAGGGCATCAGCAACCCAGCATGAGGCCCAGAGGAAGCAGCCCCGAGGGCTGAGGGGGCTGGTGAGGTGTCGTGGACGGAGCTGAGCGATGATGCAGGGGAATCCATCACTGGGCTGAGGCCCACCCGGCGCCGGGAAGAGACACTGAAATGTCAGGCCTGGATCTGAGGCTCAGCCTGTGGCCTCTGCGACCATGGCCCCCCGGGTGCAGGTGGGGACAGGGACAAAGACCCCGCAGCCCCCGCAGAGCTGCTGCCCCGGCAGGGCTGGGCAGGGGCAGGAACCCGCACCTGGGGTCTGGCATGGCATGCAGGGCTGAGGGCCGAGCTTCTCTGGGCTCTTGGGCACGCAGCTGGCTCAGCGCCTGGGGACAGCGGAGGCAGGGAGGGAGGCCGGGCCTGAGAGGCCGGTGCTGGGAGATGCATCTGCAGACACCTCTGCCCGACCCGAGGAGGCAGACTCCGGAGACCCCAGGCCCTGCGCCCCTGGGGGCTGGAGCGAGGGCAGGGGGTGCGAGGAGGGAAGGGGGAGGCCCGGGCCCCGGGGCTCCAGAAGCCACCTCTCCACGGAGCGGGCACAGTTCCTGCCCCCAGAGGAGCCCTGCCGGCTGGGGTGATCCCTGTCCCCGTCACATCCCTGAGCACCTACTTCATGCCCCGGGCTCCACCCCATCTCGGGGATTCTAGGGGCCACGCTGCAGCTTAGGGTTAGGTGACCTGCATGGGGCCAGGTGGCTAAGCCGGTGATCACCATGGAAACAGCAGCCCATGCCCGGGTCCCTGACCGTGGGCCACGCACAGCGCCTCGCCCTTGGCTGGCTGCTCCCAGTGTCTCCCCACCGCCACCACCTGATGCCAAGAGGCATGCTCATCCATTCCACAGACGGGGAAACTGAGGCCCTGGAGAAGGACCTGGCCAAAGCCACCCAGCAGCCATGAGCTGGGGTTGGGGCCTGAGCCGCAGGAGTCAGCCTGGACGCCTCCCCGCCAAGAGCCACAGAGCCCAGGAAACCTCCAGGTGTCAGCAGCGGAGCCCAGGGAGGGAGCCTGGCTGAGGGGCCCGGGGTGAAGGAAGAGGCCGGAGGAGGTCTGCGGGGCCCCGGAGTCCCAGCCACAGGCTTCCTGGGCCCTGGACCCCAGGCGCAGGGCGGCTTCTTCACAGTGATTGAAAGTCGGTCCCCAGGCGCCACGCAGGCCCCGCCCCCAGCCCTGTTGATATTTTATTTTTGAAACAGGATCTTGCTGAGTTGCCCAGGCTGGCCTTGAACGTGTGACCCTCCTGCCTCGGCTGGGACCACAGGTGTGTGTCACCGTACCAGTCCCAGGTGGCTTTCTACGGAGTCCCTGTGGCACACTGGACCCCACAGAACATTCTCCGCATTGCATCTGGAGATCTCTGCATCTCCATCCTGATCGGGCCTCCCCGGGACTCCCTGTCGCCCTGAGAATAAGATCCGTAGAGCCCTGTCCACGCAGCTCCTGCCTCCACCCCTCGCCTCTGCCCGAAGATGTGTCCCCAGACCCTCTGCTGCAGGCCCTCCTGTCCCCCAGCCTCTGCAACCAGTCACCCCTCAGAGATGCCCTCCCCGGGCATCCTGCACAAGGGCAGTCTCCCGGCCTCCCTGCCCTTCTCCAGGATGCCCCGCAGGCTGAAGGGCCCTCATTGGTGCCGGTTTTCCTCTTCGTTGCTTCTCTCGTGCACTGGGCTTTAGGCCTGACCAGGAAGGAGAGTTTCCGCTCCTGGTGGACCCCAGCATCACCAAATAAGTGCTCATTTAGCATCCACTGAACAAATGGGGACAGGAAGGCCCAGCAAGTTTTCCTGCACGAGGTCTGGTCTCAGACACCTGGGCTGAGCCCTCAACTGCGGACAGAGAAACTGAGGCTCCAGAGGCTGACCTCATGGGAAAGAGCAGAGGCCGATGGCGGAAGGCAAGCTCCCGAGCCCATGTGGGATTTTCCACCAGGAGTCAGGAGCTCCTTGGCCTCAGGCCACCCTCGCCCCTCACACCTGCCTGCCCTTGAGCTGGGCCTCGGGTGGGACACTGACCAGCACCGCCCCCTGGCCTCCTTAGAGGAGGCAATGGAGGGCCGGGGCCAGGGCTGGACTTCCATTGAAGACCTGTCCGCCAGCCCTCACTGACCTGCCGCACGCAAGTTCCTCTGCCTCCAGGTCCTCAGCCTCCTCACTTGTGGGGCAGGGACACAGGGGGGACGTTAGGTGAGCTGCAGAGAGATGTGCCTGCTGAGCCCAGGTAACCGCCAGGGGCCGCCCCTCCCAGCTGCGGCAGGGCATTTGAATGACACCTTGGAAAGGCGAAGGGCCAGCTTGCACCTGCGTGTCTGCGAGGCCGTGCACGCACGTGTGCCTGTGTGTGCCTGTGTGTGTGCATGTGTGTGCATGTGTGTGCACAGCTCTCTGTGTGCACGTGACCACGCTGCCCAAGGGCACCCAGGGCACTTCCAGGCTCTGGGTCTGGAGCCCGGGAGGCCCGGGAGGCCCGGGAATGGGACCAACAGCACCATCTGCTGTCCGCTTCTGGAACTGCCCTTTCAGAAAGTGCTCACAGGGCCTCAGCTGGGTCCTTCCAGAAGGCCCTGGGCCAAGGCCACGACCCTGAGACTCAGCTGCGGTCATGGGGACACCCCAGTCCCGTGGCCTCAGGTGATCGATCACCATTTGTACCCAAGTCAGGAGCAACTCATCTTTCACCGCTGGGGAAACTGAGGCCCCGAGTCAGGGAGCGTGGAGATCCACCTGTCGCCCAAGGAAGGTCATAGAATTTCACATGGGAAGTGTTTTCTCAAACCCTTAGTTCATTCAGCACTCAGGCCGACTTCCTCTGCCTCCACAGGCGGCCACTGGTTTGGGGAGCCAGGGTCGGGGGCCCGGGCAGCACATCGTGAGATGGGGGAGCGGCAGGACCACGGCCCATCTGGGGCCCCACCTAGCAGGGCCCACCCTGTGGGGTCGTGTTCTTGCCCATGATGGTCTGCGTGTGATGTCCACCTGTGGGCAGGGCCATGTGAGGGAGCTCAGGGCTAAGGGACATGAGCAGGACCAGGGCCAGGCAGGTGGCACTGGACTAAGGGCCCAGGCTCTGGACTCCCCCTGAATGCAGGAGGGAGCAGCCCGGAGAGGCCCTGGCCCAGTGCACCCACTTGACAGATGGGGAAACTGAGGACCAGAGAGGTGGCCTGAAGGACCCAGGGCCCAGGAGCCAACGGCCCATTGAGCAGCCCAGACAGGTCCTCTGGCTCCCAGCCCAGCACACTTGCTTCCCACACGGGGGCTCCTTCGTCCCTCCTGTTCCTGGGGAGGCACCTCATCACGGCCCTGCCACAATGGTCCTCCAAAGGCCGGGGAGGGGACCGGTGCTCCTGGAAAGGGCACCCCAGAGCTCGCTCACTCTCTCCACTGCGTGAGGACCAGCAAGAAGGCAGCAGCGTGCAACCTGGAAGAGGACCCCCGAGCCCCTCCAGGTGGGCCCCGGACCTCAGACTCCAGCCGCCAGGACTGTGAGAAATAAGTCAGCCGTTTGCAGCCGCCGGCCTGTGGTGCTGGGTCACAGCACCCAAGCTGCCTGGCACCGCCCTGGGGCTCCTTCCACTCGGGATTAAGTAGCCTGTAGACATGTCCCTGCAGAGGGGTCATTCTCGTCCCATTTACAGCAGAGGAAGCAAGGCCCAGGGAGGGACAGCAACTCGCCCACCCCCAGGCTGCACCCAGACTCAGTGGCTGCACCCAGCCTTTGGAAACGCTGGCTCCAAGTCCAAGCCCCTCCCCACTGCCCCCCACTCCCAAGTACAGGACAGAGCCCCGTTTGTGTCCTGGAACACGGGTCCAAAAACACACAGAAGTGCATGCAGCAAATATTTATTGAGCACCTACTATATGCCAAGCTTGGTCCCAGGTGCTGAGGGTACAGCAGAGAATAAGACGGACAAAACTCTCCTCTACAGGGAGACAGATGGACCGGGGGTTTCAGCAAGACACACATCCTGCCAGATTGTGATACAAACTATGGAGTAAAACTTCAGGCAGGGGGACAGGGAGGTGGTGATGCACACAGGAGGCTCAGGAAGGTGCCACTGAGAGGGGAGTGACGGAGCAGAGACCTGAGGCTGAGGGAATCAGCCATGTGGGGGCAGCTTCAGGCAGAGGAAAGAGCCCATGCAAAGGCCCTGAGGCAGGACCCTGGCTAATGTATTCGAGAGAGAGCAAGGAGGCCAGAGTGGCTGGAGCAGAGGGGAGAGGAGGCAGAGGCGAGGCTAAGGAGGCAGCAGGGACGCAGTGGGGCCTCGTGGGCCGCTGTGAGGACTGGCTTCCACTCAGATGGAGTGTGGAGCTACCGCAAGCAGAGAAGCCATGGAGCCTGGCTTGAGCGTTAGTGGGCACTGCTGGCACCGTGGGCTCGAGGGACCGGGGAGCAGTAAGGAGTGCGCGCTTGGCAGCTGCCAGCACACCGGCGAGGACGGTGGGTCAGGGTGTTGGAGGGCCCAAGTGGTCAGATAAAATGGTCATGCATGGGACAAGCCTGTGACCCACCGTTAGCTACAAAGGGGCAGCTGACCCAGACCACTCGCTCTCACGTGGAGGACAAGGCCGCACACAGGTCAAGGGCCTGCCCGGTGAGCTGGGTCACACTGGGCCTCCTGGATAAGGAGCTCAGGGTGGGCTGTGCTGCCCCCGCCCAGGGCAGGCGCCTGCCGGGCTCCTCTCAGCCCCTCGGCAGGCAGGGGGGACACCGAGCAGGAGTGGCAAGGGCTGTCACAGCGCTCAGGGGCTGAGCCAGGACCTCTCCCGACTCACTGCCCAGGGCACTCCCTCAACCACAGCCTCATTCTGCCCTTGGCACTGGGTGGCAGAGGGACAAGACCCCGTCAGACCTCCCACTCTGATCCAGAGAGGGGCGTGAGGAGGGGCCCTGCTGCAGAAGGCACCCCGATGCACCCCAGCCCCGGTCAGCTCCGCCCAGCCAGGATCCCATGAGGCCCCTGGGGACCCGAACGACAGGGAGCAAAGTCTGCCCCTCGCTGGTGCAAGAGAGGACAGGGGAAGGGACCTCAGCCCCACATCAGAGGCTGCCAAAGGCATGAAGCCAGACAGGAAGGGTCAGCACTGACCTCCTGGTCACCACCTCCCACTGTCACAGCAACACCACAACCCACACCAACAGCATCACCACCACAACCCACTAACAGCAAAAATGACAATACAACCAACACCAACACCATCACAGCCAACAACACAACCAACACTATCACCAACA
>JAJEJO010000599.1:785672-799299 GCA_020662805.1 Glaucomys volans | reverse complement strand
CAGCAGCTAGACTCAGGGATGCTTGTCACCATGGCATTACCTATCAAACACTGACTAATACAGCAGCTAGCATTTCCGTAGCTTGTACTGTGGGCCAGCACAGTTCTGAGCACGTTACATGTATTACCTCGTTTAACTGACTCAAGAACCCTGATATGATACAGTAGCCCCCGTTACTCAGGGTGAATATATTCCAAGACCCCAGTGGATGCTTGAAACCACAGCGAGACCTGAATCCTGTCTCCACTATTTTTTCCTATTTGTTCTTACAATAGATCATCACAACTTAAGCCTACCATTTCTCTCTCCTTCTGAAGTTAAGAACTCTCACCGTTTCACTTAAAGGAAGCACTTGATGTCCTCTCTTTGACATATCAGACATTTCAGAGTGACAGTACCACTCCTCTTGCACCTTGGGACCATTAAGTAAAACAAGGGTCACTTGAACACAAGAACTCACGGTTGATCTGATAATCAAGATGACCACTAAGTGGCAGGTGGGTAGCATATAGAGTGTGGACACACTGGACAAAGGCATGACTCGCGTCCCTGGCAGGATGCAGCAGGACAGGGTGAGATTCCACCACAGTGCTCAGAACGACGAGGAATTTAAACCTTATGAATTGTTGTGGCTGGGCTGGGCTCAGTGGCAGAGCGTTGCCTAGCGTGTGAGGCACTGGGTTCGATCCTCAGCATTGCATGTAAGTAAACAAAATAAAGGTCCTCCAACAACTGAAAAAAGGTTTTAAATTTATGAATAGTTTACATCTGGAATTTTCCACTTCACATTTTCAGGACATGGTTAACCTCAAGTAACTGAGACTTTGGAAAGTAAAACTGAGGCCAAGGGGGGACCCTTGCAATTCTTACAGATGAGGTTCGTAAAGTGCAACGGGTAAAGAACCATGTCCAAAGCAAGCTGTCCTAGCAGAGCTGGGTCCCCAACCAGCTCCAGCCCCCTGGAGGGAAGGAGGGCGTCCCCCACCCATTTTCCAGATGGAGAGGCCAAGGCTCCCAGAGGCAAAGCCACTAGCCCAAGGCCACACAGCTTCCACCCCTTCACATCACGTGACCTGCAACCAGCCACTCAGGAAGTCAGGACAAAGGGTGCCCACTGGCACTCAGGAGCTTCACTGCGTTTGCCCAGGGGACCTGGGTAATGTCCCCAACCGCAGCTGGTGTCAGGGAGCCACCCCGAGAGCCCTGCTCCTCCTCAATGTTCAGGCTTAAGTTTCAGGAGCCCCGGGCCCCTCCCCGGCTCAGTGGGGAGGCAGGGAGGCCTCTGCCCAGGCGCTTCTGAGCTTCTTGACACTTGTTAACATCCACCGCTTCTGTGCACGGGGTCTGGTTCACATTAGCACCCCAGGCCCCGTCGGATGCAGGGCTTGGGCTCCGTCCAAAGTGTCAGCCTCCGCTGGGGCTGCGCCGACTGCTTCTCCAACATGAACATCACATGCTTTGATCTGCCAATTAGGCTCCCACGAGCTGCTAACTGGAAGCAGATGGCCGGACACAGAATCCTACCAGGATGTGCGCGTCCCTCCCTTCGCCCACCCTGGACACCTCCAGGTGGCCTCCTGAGGCCCAGGGAAGACGAACCTCCCTGCCTCTCCCCACCCGAGGACATGGTGGCTTCTGGTGAGGAAGTGGGCCTGCATGGGAATCCGCCCGAGTGGCCCCAAATTCTCTGCAGCATCTGCCAGGTTCCTCCCTCTGGTGGGCCAGTCCTGGGACCTTTACAAATCAGGTCAGCACCGACCACCAGGTTGGGTCCCAGACCTACACAGGGGGATGGTGTGAATGATCTCAGAGTCCTCTCTGACTTTTCAGTGGCCCAAACCCACCACCCAGCAGCCATCCCAAGTAGCCACCACCCAAGGCCCCTTTTCATCCCCTCCCCACTCACCCCCAGAGCCAGTGGGTCACCAAGGGACACTTATGTGGCCCTACCCCCAAGGCCACCACTGGCCAACACCAGGCCCCCATCCTTGCTTATCTGGGCTGGGTGACAATTCCAAGGGGTCTCGGGGCTCTTGGTCAGACCCCCAAGCTGTCCCCCTCTCCTGTCTCCTCTTAAAACCCAAACTCCTTACACTTGAGCACTAACCGGTACCAGCTTCCTGTGGGCACTTCGCAGCTGTCCTGCAGGGGACACATCCCCTCCCTCCATCCGTCCTCTGTCTGCCGCCCCTCCTTCCCTCCCCTCCCCACCCCCACACTCAGGATCCTGCTCTGCACCTGCCGGGCCTCCTGCCACTGGGCCTTTGCTCAGGCCACCAAGGCCCCACTCTTGGCCAACAGCTGGCCCTTCCTCAGGTCGCGGCTTGACCCCACTGCCCCAGGCGCCTCCCCGACCTCCCCAGGGGAGGTCCTCCGTGGAGCCTCCAGAGCGCCCCTCGCCCCTCCTCACAACACTGGCCCGAGGTGCCCCCAGGGTCTGCTGGGCATCTGAGTCCTGGCGCTGCCTGGCAGCAGGGTCCATGCTCCTGGGTGGCACTGCCCTCGGTGCTGCATGGCCTGGGCCTTGTTAGTGCTCAGTACCCGTTTGCTGAGGGGGTGGATGAGGGAGAGGGTGAAGGAGGGGGTGCCGGCCCCCAGCACCCTCTCCTTGTGCACGGACTCGGATCTGAACCACCCGCCCTGACCGCCACCATCCAGACTTCACAAGCAGCTGCTGGGGCTGCAGGCCCTGACCGCATGGCGCACTCCAGACCCGTGTCGCTCACTGACCGCCGCTCATGCCCGCCTCCTCTGGGTCGGGGATTTTTTGGGCACTCGAGACACGTCAGTGGACCAAATCACAAAGCTCCCTGTACCCCGGGTCTGTGGTCTCCTGGAGGAGAGACAAGGCCAAGCAGTGAGACTGTGGATGTTAGTGACAGGTCTTCAGCTACACAGGAAGGGACACAAATGAGAACAAGTCACGTGACTCTGGGAAGAGCAATCCAGGACGAGGGAGCAGCCAGAGCAAAGGCCCTGAGGCAGAAACACAGATTGCCTTGGGGAATGAGGAGGTAGAAGAATCTTTGTCCCAGTGCAAGACCCTGGAGTCCCTCTGATCAGACCAACCACGGTCATGCGCCCACCCCTGAGCCAGCCACTGCTGGGGCCACCTCCATCCCAGCTCCAGGATTCAGAAGCACGATTCTGCCTCCAAAATGGGGACTGTTGGGAGGCGTCAGCCCATGCCCACTGGGTCACAGGGGAAGATGGAAAGTACCCGGCAGCCAGCAGGTGAGAAACAGCCATCACGAGACAGGAATGGGCTTCCGTGTGGCCCAGAGGGCGAGACATTGCTCGGAAGTGGAACCCTAGGAACCAAGTTTGGCTCCAGTTTAAGAAGAAATTTCTGGAACCTGGAGTTGTCCTCAAGCACCTCCTACCCTAGAGGAGAACACGAAAAGACTGAGGCCCCACCCCTGATGTGTTGGGAAGGCAGTGTGTCCCCTCAGGTCAGGGGGCTCCAGGATCCTGTCCGCCAATGGTGGTCCACAGGAAGGATATGGAAATGAGGTCATTATCTATTTTTTCAAAAAATAAAATTAACCAAGCATCAGAAGCGTGCAAGAAAAGAGAATTAAGAGATTAAAGCTCCTGAGCCGCTGACAATCTGGTCCCAGGGGCCAGGGGGACGGGACACAGTCACCTCCAGGACCAGAACACACACAGCTGCTCCCCAAAATCTCTGGGCTCCCCTGGGAAGAAAATGGGTGTTCCAGAAAGACCCCAACAGACCCTCCTGGGGGTCTGCAATGCTTGATCTTGGTTTCTGACTCACCCCGGCTGAGAGACCTATAAAGTGGGTAAAGTGCACTTCCGGCGGGCCATGAGGGCGTGTCCACGGATGATTGGCATGTGGGTTAGCCAACAGGTTGGGGAAGACCCACCCTGAAGGTGGGCAGCACCATCCAATAGGCTGGGGGACTGATTGGGTGAAAAAGCAGGGAAAGTGGGGAGCCTGGGTCTTCTGGAGCAGGGCATTTTTGGCAGGTACTGTCGCCCGTGGACCTCAGGCTCCAGATTCCTCGGATCCAGGTGCGCACCAGCGCCTCCCCGGGGGCCTGGGCTGGAGCCGCATGGCTGCCTGCTCTTGCTCTGGGACCGCGGGCTGGTTCCCACGGCTCCCCGGCCTGCAGACCATCCCTGTGGGACTAGCCAGCCTCTCCACGTGCCAGCCAATCCAACAAGTCCCCTCTTCCCATTGCACATCCATCCCCGGGTTGGGTTCTCTGGAGGACCCCGGCTGACCCCTGTTCTCCTAAGAGTCTCCACCCAACGCTCCTGACCAACACTGAGGAAGGTGGAAGACCAGGCCGGACATAGAGCCAAGGAGGGGCTGAATGGCATCTCAGGGCATCCAGGGAGAGGGGCCAGCCACGTGTCCAGGATGCTGGAAGTGGCCACCTCTCTCTCACCCTGCGTGCAGACACTCTGCCTGTCTGCTTAATAAAAATCTCTTGTGTGAGTTCCCACGTCTGGAGTGGTTTTCTGGGTGCTTCCATTGGTGCCGCCACTTAGGCGAGTGGAACCCCATCTGTCACCCCAGACCCCTGGACGCTGGTCTCACCTTCCATTCGCCCTAACGCTCTCCTCCACATCCCCCACCAGCCTTCAGATGGGTGAGTTTCCCCCTAGGTCAACTTAAGCACCCCTCTGCTGACCCGAGACATGACCATTGATCATTCATCACCCTTGAGGCGGCTGAGGAGTGGGGGTTCCCCCAGCCATGACTTTCACAGTCACAGCTGGTCCCCTTAGTTGACCTTATCTGACAGGTGGGTCCCTGATCTTTATGGTGGACACTCTCTCTCAGGGTTGAGGCTCCTCTTCGCTCACTCACTCTATCTTGAAAATCCTGACATCAGGTCCTCAGCACTCTGAGCTTTTGCCTGGCACACACATGGTCAGGTGACAACTCCCATCACTGTGCTGCCTTCTCGTCTCCAGCCAACTAGTCTGTGACCTTGGGATGCCTTGGACACTGACTTGGCTGTTTCTCAGTCTCCACCATGGGATCTGGGTCCTCCATTCTGGCAGATTCACCCTTGGGACCCCCGGCCTATCCTTTAGATATTCAACCCAAAATGGCCACACGATGGCAAACAACTTCTGTGAGCATGCGGGCAGGTGGAAAGGGATTCCTTATCTTCAAGCTTTCTCTTTCTTGAGCACTAAGCCTGATCTTTGCTCTTCCTGCAAACCCAAACACCTTCTTTTGGCTTCTTCTCCCCCTCTCAATCCCTCCTCCTCCTCTGATTTTGAACCAGCTAATAAACTGCCCCCATACCAGTCTCCTGCAGCAGAGACCCCTCCAGTCCCTGCTCCCCATCTCCTTTTCCCTGTTCTATTTCTTCTTCTCCCCCACCCAGCCCACCCAGTCCTCCAGTCCACCAGTCCCACACACATGTTCTAGAAAAAAAAGTGTTCATTTTAAACCTCTCTCCTGGGCTGCAATACAGAAAAATGGTTTTGCTTTCTATCTGTCTCTCTCTCTCTTTCTCCCCCCCCTTCTCTCTGTCTTTCTCTTTCTCACTCTCTCATGCTATTTCACAAAATAATTAATGGCCCCTATAATTTTTTCTTCTAGGACTCTTGCTTTGTTTTTCTTAAATGCTATATTTTTTAAGCTCACAATTTTGATCCTACATACCTAGGTGAATGGTTTTTGATCAGTTCTATTTTTATTCAACTCTAGAGTTACTTTTGAACATCTATAACATGCAATGGAGATTCACCTACAAAAGGCTACCAGGCCTTTGCTTTTGTGTTATGTGTATATCCTGTTGTCTGATATCGCGCTATGTGTGCATCCAAAAATAGTGCTCATGAATTAAAATTTAAAAAATGGATCCAGATACCTTTAATTCACATGATTTAAAAGGGTTCCATTTAAATGGGTAAACAAATGAAAGTAAAATGCCTTTAAAATTACTTACCTCACAAGTCTCTAAGTGGTCAAATTAATAAAATGTTGGTGTCTATAAAATGTCTAAATCAATTGTTTCTAGGACTTTTCTTCCACAGCAGATACTTGTGAAAGAGACAGCAGATACTATTGAATACGCTTGTCTGGTATCTTGGTTTTTGCAGTAAAATAATTAGATTTGACATGCATGGGATTACTCAAATGTGTTTGTTAGAGACATCTGATTAATTTACAAAGTGAAAATGCTAACTTTTAAATAACATCAAGCACTCTTAACTCCTTAAATTCCAGGGCAACACACTTGAACATCGCTGGTGTTTTCAGATTGGTAAATGAAAAGGGTTTAAAATCGCTTTGTGCCAACATAAACAAGGTTGCTAAAAATTGGGTCCTAACAGGCACAATTCTATATACAGAGGGAACCAAGAATTTCGGCTGTGTTTCAATTGGAGTACTGTAAATAACAAGATATTTCATCTTATTAAAATGAAGTCATCTATCTAAATTCAAAAATTTCATAAGAGTTGTTTCAAAATAGCAAAGAGAAAATAAAAGGTTCTAGGTACAGACATATATTTAGTAGAAGGGAGAAGAAAATGTTTCTGGGTAGGAACGTCTTGCTGTGCTGAATCCCAGGATGGGATCCATGGTCATTGCCTGCTGGCTCTCCCCTCACGGGGATCCGAGCCGCCTTGACCGTGCCCCCTCCTCCCTGGCCAATATCCACCATGGCGTTTCTGCTGCTTGCTGTTGCCGACCTCCTTGCCCTCCAGTGGGGAGCAGTTTTCAGTGGGGAACAGCAGGATAAGGTAGTGACGTTCTTAGCCAGGAACCTGGCACTAATGTCCCCTGCTGTCCTCATTGTGGCCAACATGAGGGCATGATCGCAAGTACAGCCCTAGCCAGCCCCTGTATCTGTGGGTTTCTCAACCAGTTCAGCCAGGCAAGGCTTCTCCAATTGCGTCTGTACTGAGCATGTGCACACCGGGCATGTTCCTTAAGCACGGCCATGTGACAGCTATTTACACACCGTTTGCCTTGTCCCAGGTCCTACAGAAAATCTAGAGGCAATTTAAAGTCCATGGGAGGGTGTGTGTAGGTTAGGCAAATACCATGCCACTGTACACCAGCGCCTGAGTGGCCCCAGATTGGGTATCCGCAGGAGGTCCTGAAACCAAACCCCAGTGAAGACCGAGGGACAATGGATCTGTTTCACATTTGTAAATCCCTCTCAGGACCAGGCAGCCAAGGTTGCAGCAGAGGCACTGATTTCAGGGGCAGAGATTTGAGGGAATGGGTGGGGGAGCGGAAGGAGAGGGTGCTGAAGGTGACTTGCCCTCTGTATCCACAGTAGAGAGGCTCGGGGGAGGAAAAAGAGGCACCGGCCTGTCGTTAGGATGAAGTGACTTTAAAGAAAGAAGGCCAGGGATGTGGATGTAGCTCAGTTGGTAGAGTGCCTGCCTCGCAAGCACAAGGCCCTGGGTTCAATCCCCAGCACCGCAAAAAAGAAAAAAAGAGAAGGCCATCGCCCCTCACACCAGTGACTCTAGCCAAGACCCCCTACCCACTGCCTTCAACTATGAAATTGGTCAACTGAGGCCCAGGCGGAGGCGTCCCTGCTATTCACTGTCAATCAGCTCGTGGAAGCTGTTTCTGCTGGGGTCACTGACCAACCACATCGCTCACGGCCCTTGTGCAAGGCCGCAGCACACATGTGTGGGATGGGTCTTACAGGGAGCGGGTCCCTCTCCTGAGCAAGGAAGCCCTGAGCCCGGCTCTCCCACCTGCCAGCTCGCTGCCCTGAGCCAGTCACGCAGCCTCTCTGGACAGCCTGTCCACACTGATTCTCTGGCGAGTTTCGGGAGGCCAGACCTGAGCCCTGGGCCCAGGGAAGCCAGGGCCCCTTGGCCGCTGGAGCCCACCAGGGAGGGTGGTTCGGTTGGGCAAATTCATAGCTTCTCCAGGATGCAGCGTACAGATGTGACCCTGTCACAGCACGCTGGCCCTGAGGACACCCGAGGCCTGAGGTCCCCAGGCAGCAGCACAGATGTGGGAACAGGTGGAGGAGGCTGATCTCCTACAGAGGCTCGCAAGGAGCACCTGGAACCTGGCCATTAGAAAGCCAAAGCACAGGCCCGTGCTGTCCCCGATGGTGTCAGGAACGCGTCAACTCGAGGAAGTTGGCATTTATTGAGCATCTACAGCGTTACCTCTGACCCTCAAAGTCCCTCTGCAGTAACCCTTGTTCCCATTTGGAGGTGAGGAAATGAAGGCTTAGGGGTGGTAAACGACTGACCCATGGTCACGGAGTGTGGTAGGGGCAGTGCTGGGGTAGAGACCAAGATCTCTCAGGCTCCACGCCTCCTTTCTCAGGGAACCTCTGAAAACAGGAGGGAAAGCCACACGTTTTGCCCGAGAGGTTTATTCACACACACATTTGAAGCACCCTCTACGCCCAGCCACCACTTAGAACACGGAGGCCCCGCTCTGGGCTCTTTGGAAGAAGCATTGACGCCAGGCAGCAGCAAGCCCAGCCCGACCTGCATGATTTCCCTCCACCTCCTACAGGACTGAGGACAACCAGCCAGAACCTGCAGGTGCCCAGTGTGACCACCAGGTGACGGCAGTGAGCTGCCAAATCAGACTTTGTCCTTGGAGACCAATAGGTCACCTTGGGTCATTAGAAGCGCGTGGCAGCCCCTGGCAAGTGGAAGAGCTCAAGGGAAAAGAAGGAAGCGTGGATATTTTTAGGCATCCATCGACAGGTGGGTAAGCATGGCCAGGTATGCCAAGCGGGAGCCCAGGGCCAGGAGGAGTCCCCAGGCGTGACCGCCCTGTGCTCTCCTGAGCCCCGGGAGCGAGACCCAGGCCCCCATCTTGCACACCCAGGCCTCCTCCCGAGGCCAGCGGCACAGCTAGTCCTTCCGCATGGTGTAGCCCTGGATCATGCTGTTGAAGTAGGCCGGTGTGTTGCGCTCTGGGTAGAAGAGGATCATGTAGCACTTGGGGCCGAAGTACCCCAGGCTGATGGCCAGGAAGTTGAGCACCGTGACCCAGACATCCATGATGGTGACCAGCACCCCATCGTGGACCGACATGAAGGTGCAGAGAGAGATGGAGGAGGTGAAGGAGAAGGTCATGCTGAGCGTGATGAACCTGGCCTCGTTGTAGTTGGTGGGCAGCTCCTTGCCCAGGTAGGCGAAGCTGAAGCCCACCACGGACAGCAGCAGGTCCATGCTGGTGTTGAACAGCAGCCCGTTGCGGTAGTTGGGGTGGCAGGAGGCAATCATGATGTTGGGATCATCGGGGTCAAAACGGACGGTGGGGTTGGTGGTCGTGCCCAGCATGTTGCCCATCACGATGGCCGCCTTGATGACCGTCATGACAGCCACGAAGACGTAGGAGCCGTGGTAGCGGACCCAGAAGCGGTAGGCCCGCGGGAGGCGACTGGCCATCTTGAAGATGTACAAGATCTGGAAAGAGCGCACGGCGATGCAGGAGATGCAGATGGTGTAGCAGAGGGTGAAGAAGGCCTGGCGGCAGAGGCACCTGAAGACAGTGGGCGGCCCCACGTAGACGGGCACCATGGCGTAGGCCATCAGCAGCGGCACCAGCATCAGGAAGCTCATGGGGCCTCCCGCCGAGCGGACCATGGGCGTCTGGAAGTGCCCCCAGAATATGACCAGGATGGCCAGCGTGCTGAAGAAGCCCAGGGCAGCCAGCATGGCCACGATGATGGTGGGGGCCTCCTGCCACTGGAGGTAGGACAGCCGTCGCTGGAAGCAAGAGGTGTCTTTCCTGTGAGACCACATGGAGCTGGGGCAGGGCTGGCACAAAAACTCGTCTGCAAAACCCACAGTGACCCCGTCAGCCACACCCGCCTCCAGCCCACCCAGGCCAGGGAGGCTGAAGGGAGTCCTGCAGGCATGGCCCACATTCGCCAAGTGGCTCTGCCCAGCAATGCCATTTCACAGATGAGGAAACTGAGGCTCAGCCAGGTGAGCTAATTTTCCCAAAGCCACAAAGTCCATAAGTTAGAGGCAGGATTTGAACCCAGGTCCCCTTGACTCAGAGCCTACTTATTGAGACCTGGCCCTCTGTTTATTTTTTTATTTTTTATTTTTTTGGAACCAGGGATTGAACTCAGGGACTCTCGGCCACTGAGCCACATCCCCAGCCCTATTTTGTATTTTATTTAGAGACAGGGTCTCACTGAGTTGCTAAGGGTCTCGCTAAGTTGCTGAGGCTGGCTTTGAACTCTCGATCCTCCTGACTCAGCCTCCCAAGTTGCTTGGATTACAGGCGTGCGCCACCTCGCCCGGCAAGACCTGGCCCTCTGGTGGGAGAGATACTCAACCCCTTCAAGGAATCCACTCAGTCAATGTTGTTTCTAACGCTAACTCTGCAGTAGGCACCGAGTGGCAGGGCCACAGAGAGAGGGCTGAAAAACAGCCCCTGGGATAGGAGCCAGGGACGTTTGTCCCCAAGTGCCCGAGCTCGGTCGGCACTAGCAAGCACTTTTACCAGGAGGCGAACCCACCCGCGCAATGTGCTATCAGTGACGTCACAAGATAAAAATGTTGAGCCTCAGTCTGAACCGTGCCACACACCAAGTGGACACAGGTGACATTCTCCTGGAGCCTGCGTCTCCCGGGAGAGAGGACCCTCCTTGCAATTGAGTCCTTGCACCCATGCCCGCTGAGCAACCTCGCAGGCTCTGAACCACGCTGGGCACGCAGGAGAGCAGAGGGAAGGGTGGGGGCTGCCCTGGCTACCAGAACCTTCCTTCTGCTGGGAGAGCCACTCATTCATCCATGCATGCGTCATCGTGTGGACGTTCTCTGACCTGAACCCCCAGGCCTGGACTGCGTGGGGGTGAGCGCGGTCCTGCCTCCAGCCCCAGGCCAGCCATCTCATGGCTTCTCCACACCAGGTATTGGGGACTATGAGAGGAACCTGGCTTGGTCCCTGAACTTGGGACACTTACCTCCCCAGGGCAGGACGGGCTGCGGGCCAGCGAGTGGTACCTGAGGTCAGGTTGAGGGTGGGACGGGGCAGGGGTGGGGCAGGGTTGCAGGCACCTGCAGTCTGGCCAAGGGCTATACCTGAGGTCTGGTTGCGGAAGAAGCCGGGGGAGCAGTCGATGCACTCGAAGCAGCAGGGGTGGATGCCCACGGGCTTCTTCCACTGCCCCAGATCACAGTTCTTGGAACACATGGACATGGGCACCTGGAGGGAGGGGGCAAGAGACCCTGAGCCCCTTCCCCATGCCATGGGGCCTCCGTACTCTCCCAAAGAAGCAGGATGCTCAGGGGAGGGCAGCCTGGTCCTCCCTAGCAAAGGGACGGAGGCTGAATGCCATTAGAATTGTACCTCTGTAGGACCCTCTTTATTTTACCTGCCCAAGACCTAGTCCACCTTCCTCTGCTGGAAGCATCCAGCTGTTGAGACAGAGGCTTTCCAAAGTTGCTAAAAGTGCAGGGGGCAACCTGGGGCTGCTGGCAACCATCTTGCCACAAAGGGAACAAAGGGCCCAAGGAAGACTCTGAGAGATGGAGAGAGTGAGACCCTGGATCCATCCTTGCCTGAAGCCCCACCGTCTACCTCGAAAGTTTTCAATTCTATGAGCAATAAATGAACTCCTTGCTACCATGATTTTCTGTCACTTGCATCCAAGACTATCAATTAGCACATCCCTTCTGGAAGGGCAGTCACCATGCTTGTTGATTTCACTGCTAAGATTTCTAGAGCCGAGAAGAATTCAGCCCAAAGGAGGCCTTCAAGCACCAGGCATCAATGGTGGATGCATGGATGAACCACATAAGAGGAAACAGCAGTGAGGCAGAGGAGGAGGCATGATCAGGAAGGGGCAGTTGGCGGTGGTTGGCATGTGTGGGCAGAGCTGGAGAGGATGGGGTCCCTTCTGAACTCGTCTGTGACACACGGACAGGGCAGGGTTCCCAGGTGTGCGGGCAGCCTGCTGGGTCCGGGCTGCATGAAGATCACTCTGAGGACAAATGATGAGGGCGTCCCCGAGGACACGTAAGAGGAGCCCGGGGTGCTGACAAGGGGCATCACTGGAGGACCACCTGACCCCAGAGCCCCTCTCCTCTCCACTCAGAAGTCCAAGTTCCCTAAGGTCTCCGTCTTCACGTTCCTCCCCTCCAGTTCCTCTCATGCATGGCCATCAGATGACATTTCCAGACTTCTCGTCACCCTCCCTGACACCTCCATCAAGAGAAGACATCTGATCCCCCAGCAGGTTTCCATGGTCCTCCCCACTTTGCACGTGACCACACATGTGCAGGAATGTGTCCCCGACACACACACACTCACACACACACACACACACACACACACACACTTCTCATGCAGACCTCCCAGCATCACCACGTACCCTCTCCCCACTTCTAAACTGGACAGCCTCTTCCTCACCTCCTACGTAACTGAATCGGTCTGACCTCAGGCCCTGGACTCTCATCCTGCTATTCAGTCATTCACTCAAGAAGTCCCTGGACACATACTGAAGCCTGGCATTGGGAATGTAGCAGTGAACTGAAGGGGACAAAGTTCCTGACCTAATGGAATTAGTATTTTTTTAAGGGAAGAGAGACAAAAGCATATGAATATGTAATATGACAGACAGATGGTTATAAATTCCATGAAAACAGGAGGCGAGATGCTAGGGAGCAGACTGCAGTGTAAAACGCAGCAGCTGAGAAAGGCCTTGCTCAGTGGGCGATCCTGGAGCAGAGACCTAAGGGGAGAGGGAACCCATCAGGGCGCAGGCTTGCTGGAAGACTGAGACCCAATCTCATGATTCACGAATGTGTCCCCTGCCCCTAAACCTCACCACCACATCCCTCAGACTCCTGCATAGTAACAGGATCACAATGCAAAGAACTGCAAAGCCCAGACTCTATAAGGAAGAGTCTCTAGGGAAGCCCAAAGGCATTAGGAGAGACCAAAACAAAGGACTTGGAGGAAATTTTAGCTTAAGACACCACAGTGCATAAAATAGTAAAGAAGCCTAAAATCTCATACCAAAAATATTTACCTCAGTTCCTTTTACCCAATACATCAGTCTGGTTTTCAACCACAACAACAAAAAGCTAGTTTGAAGAGACAATATAGTCATTACAACCAGACTCAGATATGACCAATGTTCTGAAATTATCAGATAAGGAATTTAAAATAACTGATTAAGTGGCTAAGAGCTCTACTAGGAAAAAACAGGCAAAATAAGAAGTGAAGAGTAACTTTCAGTAGAAAAATGGAAATTCTAGGCAAGAATAAAAAGGTAATGCTAGAAATAAAAAGACCCTAATAAAATAACAGAAATGAAAGGTGCCTCTGTGGGCTCATCAGTGGGCTGGACACAACTGAGAAAGAACGAGTGGGGTGGAGGGCCCGTCAACAGAAGTTTCCCAAACTGAAAAACAAAGAGAAAAAGTATCAGGGGTGGGGACCAGAATATCCAAGAACCAGGGGTCAACTGCATTCCCAGCAGGAGAAGAGATAAAGTTACAGAATTGCCGGGCACGGTGGTGCACGCCTGTAATCCCAGCACTTGGGAGGCTGAGACAGGAGGATCGCGAGTTCAAAGTCAGCCTCAGCAATTTAGCGAGGCCCGAAGCAACTCAGTGAGACCCTGTCTCTAAATAAAATACAAAATAGGGTTGGGGATGTGGCTCAGTGGGG
>JAJEJO010000599.1:693348-777543 GCA_020662805.1 Glaucomys volans | reverse complement strand
CACCACCATCACCACCATCACCACCTCCACCACCACCACCATCACCACCACCGCCACCGCCACCATCACCACCACCACCACCACCACCACCATCACCACCACCACCGCCACCATCACCACTGCCATCATCACCACCACCATCACCACCATCACCACCACCATCACCACCACCATGACCACAACCACCACCACCACCACCACCACCAGTCTCACCACCCACTTCCACCACCAGCCTCGCTGTTACTAGACTGCCCTCGCGTCTCGTCATCAGAAGTGCCAGCACCTCGCTTGGCGTCATCACCGGCACCGAGGCCCTGGCCACGCTCAGTCCAGCTCGTCCTGGGGGTGTGGCCTGGGGCCAACCTCACTGTCTCCCTCTCCCCTTCCTCCCCCTCTGTCTCCCAGAAGGCCTCCTTCTGTGGCAGGGTCACTGTCACCCCAGTGGCTCCAGCACCCCCTGTGTGCCCACAGGAAGATGTTCCACCTGATCTCAGGCGACATCAGCCCAAGGGGCTCGTGGAGGGGCCGGAAAATACCCCTGCAGCCCCCTGTCCCCCCAGAAGACGCAGACCTCTCATCCAGTCTGCGAACCTGCTGAGGAACCGCACTCGGCCTCGGAGGGCACAGCCTGCCTGACCGGCCTCGTGGGGCTCCTGGGCAGTCCCCATGGCCAAAGCAGGAAGCAGTGGCCTTGATGGTCCCGGGGCTCCTCTAAGCCCCGACGTCCTGTCACTCCACAGAGAGATGACCCAGGTCTCGGGGTCACAAACAGAATCTTCAGAGACTGAGCAATGTGCCCTGCACTGGCCCCAGGGCTCCTGCGGGCTGACCCGGGCAAGGGCCCTGACATGACCCTCCCAGGCCGCGTCCCGGCCCGGCCTCCCGAGGGCCACAGCCCAGCCCGCTCCCCCAGCCTCACCCCGAGACTCACTCCTCGCACTTGGGCACCTGCAGGACGTCGAGGTGGGCAGGGCCCTTCATGTTGGCGTGCAGGCTGAAGAGGCCGCCCAGCAGGTAGTCCCCAGCCAGGTAGAAGTCTGAGTTCTCGGCCGCCCGGGCCGGCCCGGCCAGCAGCTGCAGCAGGAAGAGCAGGGAGGGGAGCGTCCTCGCCTGGGGCCCCATGGCTGCCAAGTGACAGTGTTGGGGGGCGGCCCTGCCTCCCGGGGACACCAGGGCATTTGCACAGGCATTTACATAGTGACGGTTCTGCGGCTGACCAAGGGGCACGGGGACAGGTGGGGGCTTCAAGGGCTCTGGGGGCAGAAAGGAGAGCAGCAGTAGGTGCTCCTCGCGGAGGGCTCCCCGCTCCTGGGAGGAGAAGCCCGTGTGGAGGAGAGGGCGTCCTGACGGCGGCCACACCCCACCTCTGCCGCTTGGCTGGGAGCGAGTTTCCTCTCACCGACCTTGACGTCGCAGAAGTGAAGGACACGGGCGCTCCAGGAGGCTGGGGCAGATGACCCCTGGAGCTCAGCAGGACTGGGCCTGGCCTGTGGCACCCGGCCCCGGGTGTCCGGGAGCAGTGGCCTCGGTCAGCCAGAGCTGGACCAGGAGTGCCTGCCGCCCCCTCCCCTTCAGTGCTCCCAACAGCAGGGACCGTCCCCAACCACTCCTCCCAGGCACTGAGGAGCTCGGAACTCAGCCCAGCTGGGGCTCAGGCTGCACAATCTGACCCCAGGGCGGTGGCCTGCCTGCCACTCCAGGTGACCTCACAGGGTTACTGTTTGGGGGCCTCGCTCCTGAGAGTCGCGTGGTCAGCCCAGCTCTGTGATGAGCCCCTCTGAGTGATGAGCCCTCTGACTCTGCACCAAGGGGCAGGGGGCTGTCAGAACAGGAGGTTGAAATTCCTTAAAGTCAAGGGCGCCCACCTGGCTGCGGAGACCCAGAGGAGCCCTGTCCACGGCCCAGACAGGGCCGCCAAGCGCCTCAGGGGCCCAGCAAGCCAACAGGCTGAGAGCTGTCCCCGGCTTTCACCTGCGGCCAGGTCCCTGGTGCTGACAGGAGGGGGCTCCAAGATACAAAGGTGACCGAGACCCCAGAGTTCCCTCTGCCCACCCCAGTAAGCCCTCGCCTCCTCTGAGCTCCTCCTCCTCCTCCAAGACTCTGTCCCACCCCTGTTCAAGGACCCACTCTGGGCAGTAAGGACCTTCTCACCTGTACGTCACCAGCACCTGTTACCAGCCTCGCCTGCTGGGAACCCTGAGGCTGTGTGATTCTGACTGACCTTTATTTGATATCAGCTCTGCTGTGTGACCACAGGCTAGTTGGTGAACCTCTCTGAGGCTGTTTCCTCCCCATTCACACTAATACTTGTCTCTTGGACCGTGGTGTGGGAATTAAATAAATAGCAAACAGCAGGGCGCAGAGCAGGCCCTGGAGAAAGAGAGATCGCCAAAATGCCAGATTGTCCTTTTTATAACAAAATGGACAGCCACCAGAGACGTCCCTGGCTCCTTCCCCAGCCGAAAGTGTCCCCATGTGCCCCCAAAGTGTCTCAAAGTTGCCCTGAAGGAGTTGGACGTCTTCAGCAGCCCCAGAGTTGGGGACACCCCCTCTCTTGCAATGTCCCCGAGGTCCGACCACGGGCATTTGAAACAAGTGGAAGTGGAGACCACGCTGGGATCCCAGCGAGTTGAGAGGCTGAGGCAGGAGGACTGCAACCTCCAGGCCAGCCGGGCCGACTGGGCGAGACCTTGTCTCAAAATGAAAACCGAAGGGACCAGGGTGCAGCCGTGGGCTCACACCTCAGCTCCGAAAAACCAGACAGAAGCCACCGGGCGAGGTGGACTCGGGACTTGGTCGTGATTGTGGGCCTGTCCCTGCCCTGGGCCCGCGTCACCCTGCGCCCTCTGATGTGCTGTGCCTCAGGGACTGTCACTGCTCCTCCTGCCGGGACGTGGGGGACAGGGCGGCCCTCCCCCACACGGTGCCCCTCGAGCCCCGGGTTTTGGGAGGACCAGCTTCTGGCACGGCCACCGGAGGCACCTGGACTGCCCGTCACTCCTGAAAGGGAGACCAGGGGCGTCAGCGCTGGGAGGCCATTGGGGCTGCAGGCCCGGTTGGGCACTGCACGAGGGCCAGGGGCACAGCACGAGGGCCAGGGGCACACCAGACACCGCTGCAGCTGGACGCAGACCTCAGGGCCCCTGCGGGCAGCCGGGCAGCACTGCGTCAGGGTGGAGCAGCTGCAGAGGGCACTCCACCCAGCTCACAGATGGGGACACTGAGGTCCGGGGCAGTCGGCCAAAGTCAGAAGGGCAGGTGGACTTCCTGGGCAGTCGCCAAGTCCAACAAAAGCATGTCAGGACAGCCCTGCTGCCGCTGAGCGGGGTGAGAGGGAGACGGCACCGGCCCGCTGGGGGCCCCTCGGGAGGCAGACCTGCGTCACGAGGCCCTGGACTGGAGGAACATCGTGAGCAGAGGCCTGACCCCTGCCAGCCCTGTGCTGTCTCCCTATGCGATTCTATCCTTAAGGTGTGACCGTTATCTCCCCATCCTGCAGAAAAGGAGACTGAGGTTCAGAGAGGGGCAATTACATGGATGGAAGCTGCCCAGGCTGTGATGGGAGCCTGTCGGATCCACGGGGCCTGGGGGTCCAACAAAGAGGAATAAGGGGGTTTCGCTGTGCGAGCCGTCAGCACGGACAGATGCTCTCTGAACACCAAACTCCAGGAGGAGCCCTGGACAGGTGCCCCACGCCTGGCCTCTGTCTAGGGGGACAGAGTGGATGCCGTCCAGTGTCCTCGAGATGCCACATCGGTGATTGTCCTTCAGTGCTGACACGTGGCATGTGCCCCAAGGTGGACCAAGAGTGCTGCCACCCTCACGGCCTGGTTTCGGGCCTGATGCCCCTGAGCCCAGACTCTGTGGTCACTGGCCGTCACGGTGACGGTCAGCATGACAGACTTATGCAAAGTCCGTGGGGAGACAGGGAAGGGGTGGGACAGGCCATGGAAATGACAGGCCCAGAAGGTGCCCATTTGCCTTGGCATCTCTCCCTGGTGTCGCAGAAAGGGCCTGGGCATGGCGGCTGGAGCGGGCTGCCCTGAGCTTCCTTCCCCCAGGGCCCTGGTGGCTGGATGGGGGCTGGGGCACCAGGCCCCCCACCCTGCCTTAGTCTCTCCCGTTTGCTTCTCTGTCCCCCACCTCCCAGCGCACCCTCTGCTGGACAGCACTGGGCTGCTGGGAACCCAGCTTCTCCCTGGCCCAGGGTGGGGGCTGGGAGCAGGCAAGCAGGCCTCCCAGAGAAGGGCAGGGGGAGGCACGCTGGGGAGGCCGGAGCAGCTGGTCTCAGAGGGCTCAGCCCCCACAGCCCCCTCATCCTGCCCCTTGGAGAGAGGAAGGTTAGGCAGCCCCAGGGGTCACCCAGGACCTGCTGGGCGACTCTGCTGCAGCCGGCCGGGCCCCTGCAGCCCAGAGAGCCGCTGCACCCCGTCACCAACCTCGCCTGGGTCTCTCTCCACCTCCCTGAGCCTCCATCTCTCATCTATAAAATGGGTCTACAATGTCCTCGCCTCTGTCCCAGGCTGGCGAGGACCAAGAGAATCAGTGGGAAGACCTCCCGCTAGCAGGTTCTCGGCTAGATCTGGACCCCCTTCCTGGCAGGCGTGTCTGGGAGGCAGTGTCACAGAGGTGGGATCACAAGTGCTCGTTCACCGCGCGCTCTCTGCGGGCCACGGAACCAGGGACTTCAGTTTTAACCATTTCATCCTCCACTTCCTGAGAATGTCAACCCCGAGCTGGGAGGTCAAGGCGCAGGGAGGAGGGTGAAGGCGGGATCCCATCCCGAGCTTGTCTGGCTCTGGGGCCGGTTATGCCCGCGGGCCTGGCAGATGGGGTGTGGGACAAAGGCAGGCGGTCCTTTGCTCCTGGGGTACAGTTAACAGATGGGGCCTCAGTTTCCTCGTCTGCAGAATGGAGGCAGGCTCCGGGGCTGCGCTGAGGACCAGACGTGGTGTCTGAAGCGTCGGGCTCCAGGCCTGGCACACGGCAGCTGCAAGCTCAGCTGGCCTCCAAGCAGAGCCCGAGACGGCTGAGGAAGGGCGGTGGGCGATTCACGGAGACCCCGAGCCTGCAGCCTGCGCTCCCTCTGCCCCGCCCCAGCTGAAGCCCTGGGTCAGCCTGGTGGCTGGGAACGGGCACAGGTGGCCACTCATTTCCTTAGAGTGCACGCACCATGGAAGCCCGCGGGACCGCGGTGGCAGGGACGTCCGGCTCAGTCAAATGGTTCTGCTCCAACCCAGGGCTGCGGCTGGGCCCCTGGCCACAGCAGGGAAATGAAGGGGCTCTTGGGTGACCGCGGACACGGGCTCACTGTGATGACCATGGAAAGAGGCCCGGGATCCCCAAGCAGGGAGCAGCCACTCGGCCCTCCAGGGCCACCAGGCCCCAGTTCGGGGTCGGGGAGGGCCATGGGAACAGAGTGGCGGCATTGTCACCGCTTGCCCTAGTTATAAAGGACACGAAGGAGGGGGAGGGTGGGACAAAACGACATTGGCAGAGGATTCGCGTGTGGCCTCGGGGAGAGCGGGCCAGGGAGCAGGAGCTGGGCCCAGCCAGGTTCAAGCCCACTTCTGACCAACCAGTCACATGACCCTGGGCTTGTGCTTCACCCCTGACCTCCATCACCCCTGCTGCAGAAGCCAGGGTGAGCCGGGCGAGGTGGTGCACGCCTGTAATCCCAGCACTTGGGAGGCTGAGGGAAGAGGATCACGAGTCCAAAGCCAGCCTCAGCAACTTAGCGAGGCCCTAAGCAACTCAGTGAGACCCTGTCTCTAAATAAAATACAAAATAGGGCTGGGGATGTGGCTCAGTGGTCCAGTGGCCCTGGGTTCAATACCAAGAACAAAAAAAAAAAGAAGCCAGAGTGACCAACTGGGTAAGGTGACCATCAAGGCCCCGTGAGTTGGGGGTGTTGTTCAGGGCAGAGTGGGGGTCAGGCTTCACCCCAGCACTGCAGAGTGGAGGCTGCACGAGCCAAAGCAGATGAGCCTCAGCCGGCTTGCACTGAGCGACCCAGCAGGTCACATGTGGCCCGTGGTTACGCAATGCCAGCCTCCCCTCCGTGAGCCCCAGGTGCTGGCCTTTCTCCCTGGGCACAGCCTCTCGCGGGCTCCGCATCGGGAGGAAAGCTCCATCTTGCATGGTGGTGGCCACAAGGGAGTCAGGACCCCATGAGATGCCCACCTGCCTCCTAAGCTGAGACCCTCCAGGCCCACAGTCCTGTGGGTGGCCTGCCCACAGGGGGTGTGAGCTAGGAGAGCCCTCCTCTGTCCTCTGTCCCCTGCGGGTGGAGACTGGCCAGGACACGCCCCTCCAGAAGTCAGGGGCCTGGACCAGACCAGACCAGACCAGGCTCCAGCTAAGCGGCCACAGTGGCTCCCCTCCAAGCCATCGGTTAGGCTGAGGTCTCCCCAGGGCGGTCAGCACCAGGTGTGGACATCAGGGTGTGGGAGACGAGTTTGGGGCCACACAGCCGGCTGATTCCCAGTGATACCACACCATGGCAAGCGCCTTGCCTCTCGCACCTGTTTCCTCATATGCACAATGGGAGTGTGGGGGTCTGACCTGTAGCCGACTGTGAGCGAGGAGGCAGACGTGGAGTTGGGAGCCGCCAGGAAACGGACCAACAAGACAAATCAGAGGGAAGACAGGCGCTGTGGGCATGCCTGTAATCCCGGAGACTCAGGAGGCTGAGGCAGGAGGATGGTAAACTGGAGGCCAGCCTCAGCAACTTAGTGAGACCCTGTCTCAAAACATAAAAAGGGCTGGGCACATAGCTCAGTGGTACAGCACCCCAGGATCTCATCCCCAGTACTGGGCAGCCAGGGGTGGAGGGGGGACATACAAAAGGGAGACAGATTTTAAGGAATTGGCTCATGTGACTGCAGATGATTCAAGTTTAAAATCTGCCTAGTGGGGCAGGCAGGTTGGAGACCCAGGAGGCAGTTCATGTTCAAGGGCTCTCTGCTGGCAGAAGTCCTTCCTGCTCATTCTTTTTTAAATTTTTTTTTTTTTTGGAATCAAGGATTGAACCATGGGTGCTTAACCACTGAGCCACATCCCCAGCCCTTCTTTATATTTTATTTAGAGGCAGGGTCTTGCAAGCTGCTAAGGGCCTCGCTAATCTGCTGAGGCTGGGTTTGAACCCTCCATCCTCCTGCCTCAGCCTGAATTCCCTTGGTGAACCGTGTGCATGTGAGGGGTTATACATTTTACTGATGAAGAGACAGATGATCAGAGAGGTCCCAACCTTTTGGAGAGCGCCTGGCTTGGAGGCAGTGAGCCAGGATTTGAACCCAGGTCCTCCAGCTCCGGAGTTCCTGCCACCTCAAGCAGGCACTCCCAAATATCAGGGCCCACCCCCCGTCCCCTCACTAGAGGGCTCTGGGGTGCAACCCGACTGCACACCAGCAATGCATTAGGCTCAGAAGGGAGGTCAGCGGCCCTCGCCACCCCCACAAAGACCACGGCTCTGATTAGGTCACAGGCATTTTATTGGGTGGCCCTGGTGCACCCGCCACAGCTCACAGTGTAGAACCAGGAGAACCAGGAAGACCTCCAGCCTGCCCAGCCCCACCCTGGCCCGCGTGCGACACAGACAGATCCTGAGGGTAAACAGAGCCCTCGCCCAGCCTGGGCAGCAGGGGTGCCCACCCAGCTGGGGCCACGGAGTCTATCAGGGCCCTTGGGAACGGTCACACCAGCTCTGGGGGCACGTGCAGCTGCCCTGGGCCTGGAACGTCGCTCCTCCTGAGCACCCAGCACCCAGCCTGGGGAGTCACCCCTGGCCATCGACTGGTGCACCCAGGACGGCTGCTGAGGGGCGAGCCCACAGGGCCACTCGCGCCAAGCGAGGAGTCCACAGGCAGCAGCCGCGGCCCAGGCCAGGGCCCGAGTCTGGGAGCAGAGGCAGCAACACCCACCTGGGCAGACGAGCCCTGCAGGGGACTCCTGGCCCCAGACAGGCTCTGAAAGTGGACGTCTCTGTGAGCAGGACTGCAGAGCTCAAGGACAGCCCAAGAACGAAGGCCACCCACGGTGTTCCAAAGTCACAGCCGACACAGGACTGTCACTTCCCGCAGCGCACCGTGACAGGTGGCCAGGAATGACGGGCCCTGGAGGAAGGCACGGGGCACGTAAGGCGTTGGGCTGGGCACGGGGCCCTGGCTCAGGTGGGTCTGGACAGTGAGCATGGAAGGCGAGTGGCCTGGCTGCGCACCCGGGCGGGTCGAGGCCGGAGCCTGTGCGCAGCGAGGTTCCTCGGGGCCCAGAGCCACTCCTTTGCCCAGGGTGCCAAGAGCTGCCCCATCTGCTCCCCAGGCCTGAGCCACTGGGCCCAGCGAGGGAAAGGGAGGCACAGAGAACCGGCAGCACCAGGGTCGCTGCTGCCATGTGGACTTCAGCGTGGCCCCCAGGAGAGGGGCAGCGTCCTGGTCCTCCCCAGCACGATCTCACACCCAAGGCCTGGGCACCCGACACCAAGGGGTAGCGATGGTGGCCAGTGGCCAGGAGGGCGTCCAGCTTGGTTCGAGGGGAGCCGTCCACAGGGAGCCGGGAGGGCTGGGCAGGTCAGTGCAGCGAGGCCAGTGGTCTGGATGGACAGAGGGACAGGGAGGCGCGGGGGCTCACTGCATATATGAGTAGCGCCAGTCCCCCAGGGGCTGGTGGGTCTCCTTGATGACCTGGGGCGACGTCCAGCGCAGGATATAGTGGGGACCCCCGGGCTTGTCGTTGGTTCCTGTGGAGAAGACGGTTCTGGTTTCTCAGAAAAGACACAAAGGCAGGAGGGGGGCGGGCAGCATGATAAACAGGGCTCGGCAGGGGCAGCAGGGTGGGAGAGGGACGGGGGTGACCCTGCCTGAGGCCACCGGGCCACAAGGACGCCCACAGCAGCCGAGGCCTGCAGAGCACACCTGGGCCAGGTGCACGGGGAGCCGGGAGCTGATGGGCAGAGTCTGTCCCCCAGCAAGGAGAGGCGGTGGGAGCACTGGGCAGGGACCCTGGACGGGGGCTGGACACCTGGTGTGACATGGACAGTGAGAATCTACCTCTGACCCTCACACCCAGTCCCTTCCTGGCCAACGCCTAAACCCCTCAGAACTTCCCGAGGGGCAGGCGGAGGAACCTGGTTTGCTGTTCACAAGCTCCTTCCACTCAGATCTGAATTCACACCCAGGAGTGACTCCTGGGGCCTGGGACAGCAGCCCTGGGCCACCCACGTGTCGGAGGCTGGAGCCTCCAGCCCCGGTACGCCAGGCGGAGGAGACAGGCCGAGTTCACCGCCGTGGAGCCTCCACAGACCCCCCCAAGAGAGGGTTCTGAGCCCTTCAGAGAACAAGAACTCACCCACCTGCCAAGAGGGCGGAGCACCCCAACCCCACAGGCAAAAGCTCCCACCTCAGGAACCTTCCGGCCTTCGCCCCGGGTACCGCCTCATCCGGCTGGTCACCCGTTTCCGGCAAAACAGACCTTATGCCAGGTGCACGGTGCACGCCTGTGACCCCAGCCACCGGGAGGTTGAGGCAAGAGGATTGTGAGTTTGAGGTCAGCCTCAGGAACTCAGCAAGACCCTAAAAAACTTAGTGAAACCTTGCCATAAAATAAAAAATAAAAAGGACTGGGGATACAGCTCAGTGGTAAAGCACCTCCGGGTTCAGTCCAAAAATAAATAAGTAAATAAAATAAAATAGACTTCGCAAGGTCTGGGACTGAGCTTAGCAGGAGGGTGCTGACCCAGCGGGAGTCAGGGGCTGTGCTCAGCTCCAAGCACTGCGAAAATACCCTTGATAACACTCTTTGTAACCTCCTTACTGGAGTCCAAGAAGGACCTGAGAATACCCGAGGGTAGAAGCTTCTTCAAAGACACCATAACAGGGGACGTCCCAAGAATTCCAGGTACGGAAAGGTCAAAGGTCACCAGGCTTAACTCAATCCAGGCATCTGAGAACCCAGTTCTCAAAGGTGAAAGTTAAAGAGAAGCTTCTCAAGGAAGCAAGAGAAAAGAAACCATTTGTAGGGGTCCCAGTTCCCCTGGGGGCCAGCTTCTCAGCAGAACCTGTCAGGCCTGGAGGGTGGCAAGGGGTCTCAGCACTGAGGAGAGAAGCGTGTCTGAGATCACTGCACCCAGCACAGCTGGAAACCAAGAAGGGTAAAGACATCCCACACGGAGGAGCTGGGCAAAGGCCTCTCTGCAGACCTGACCTACACAAAGCGCAAAGGAAGCTCTTCAAACTGAAAGAAAGAGATGTGAAGCCTGGCGTGGAGGTGCACACCTGCAGCCCCAGAAAAAGGGGAGGCTGAGGCTGGAGGATCGCAAGTTCAAGGCCAGCCTCAGCAACTTCACAAGGCCCTGTCTTATATTTTTAATAAAAGATAAAAATGGCTGGGGATGTGGCTCAGTGGTTAGGCGCCCTGGGTTTGATCCCCAATGCCAAATAAAAAGACATTACTAAGAAAACATCAGAAGGTGTAAGACTGGCCAGGGTACGCAGACATATTCGGAAAGCTCTGATTCTGTAAACACAGGGCAGAAACCATCTGCAGGGTCTCTAATGATAAGACTGAAAAACAGGACAATTCAAAATGATGATGACTGCAGTAATATGGTGAGAGATAGAAAATACAAAAAGGTGGACAATAGAACATCCAAAATTCAAAATATGGGGGTATGAAAAACGGTGGAGTGAGACAGACACCATCACCCTGCGAACATGTATGATCACACGAATGGTGTGAATCTACATCATGCACAACCAGAGAAATGAAAATGTGGACCCACGTGTGCACAATGAATCAAAATGAGGTCTAGAAACTTTTTAAAAAATAAAAATAATTTTTTTTTTTTAATTTAAAATACAGGGAAGGATGGAGAGCACGTGCAGAATTTCTTGGTGGTAGTGGCTGGTGGGTGGGCTGGCTGGCTGGTCGTCCGCCTTGCTTTTGCATTTTCTGCAGTGCTGGGGAGGAAACCCCGGGCGTCGCCCGTGCCAGGCAGGCACTCCACCACTGCACGACATCCCCCACCCAGAGTTTTCCACGATTATTTTTCCTCCTCTTATCCTTGTCATCATGCTAAAACTATCCTTTCAGAAGAGCTGTTGTATCAAAAGAAGTTTTAGGAAGCCTCACAATAATTTCAAAGAAAAAAATGTATAATAGACACACCAAAGATAAACAGCAAGGGATCAAAACACACGACTCGCTTAGCCACAAAGGCAGGCTGTAAGAGAACGAGGAAGAAAGGAACCAGAAGACCAGAAAGCAAGCGGCCAAATGGCGACAGAAAGACCTCACCTATTGATAATCTCCTTAAATGCAGGTGGTTAAACTCTCCAATGCAAAGGCAAAGAGGGACTGAATGGATTTTTATGAAATAAAAACACCCACGTGTTGCCCAAAAGAAACTCACTTTGCCCCTAAGAACACACGTTGACTGAAGGAGAAGATGGAATGAGGCATTACCTGCAAACAGAATCCAAAAGATGCAGGAATAGCCACACTTGGATAAAATAGGCTTTACATTCAAAGTAGTAAAAAGAGACAAGAAAGGCCATTACGTAATGATAATGGGCAGCAAAAAAAATAATTCTAAATACATATGCAACCAATATTACAGCACCCAAACACAGAAAGCAAATATTAGTAGACCCAATGAAAGAGACACATTCCAATACAATAACAGCAGAGGACATTGACACCCGCTTTCAGCAATGGACAGATCAACCAGACAGAAAATAGACAAAGAAACAGGGTTAAATGGCATCCTAGACCAAATGGACCTAACAGACAGCCACAGAGCATTCCATCTACAGAGTACATATCCTTCTCATCAGCGCGTGGAACATTCTCTAGGACAGATCACATGATAGGCCACAAAATAAGTTTCAGCCCCCCACCCCAATACACACAAAATAATTTATTTTTGTGGTGCTATGGATCAATCCCAGGGTCTTGCACATGCCAAGCATAAACTCTATCACTGATCCACACCCCAACCCACAAGAAATCATTAAAAATTAAAATTATTTCAAGTATCTCTATTCCAACTATAATGCAATAAAACTAGAAATCAAAACAAGAAAAACTCTCCAAATACATGGAAATCAACAACCAATGGATTGGTTATTCTTCAACAACCAATGGATTGAGGAAGAAATCAAGAAGGAAATTTAAAGATCTCTTGAAACAAAAGAAAATGGAGAAAACACACCAAAACTATGGGATACAGCACAAGCTGAACTAAGAGGGAAGTGCATAGCAATCAATACCTATGTTTAGAAAAGTAGAAAGAGCCAAATTAATAATCTACCACTGCATCTCATGGAACTTGGGAAACAAGAACCCTATGCAGAATCAATAGAGGGAAAGAAATAGTAAAGATTAGAGGAGAAATAATAAAATAGAAATAAAAAAAACACTACATAAAATCAATAAAATGAAGATATGATTTTAAGAAAGAAGGAGGAGGGAGGGAGAGGGGGAGGGAGGGAGGGAGGAAGGAAGGAAGGAAGGAAGGAAGGAAGGAAGGAAGGAAGGAAGGAAGGAAGGGAGGAAGGAAATAGACAAACCCTTCGCTAGACCAGGAAAAGAGATTCAGACAAGCTCAGACAGGAAAAGGGAGACATCACAATGACCCCACAGATAGTTTGTGATGCCGCCATGGATCACTAAAGAGCGTTATGAACAATTTTATGTCAAAAAAATCGATAACCTGGGAGAAACAAATCCTGGACTTACACTTGCCTTACCAAGAGTGTGTGCTGTGTTTCCTTGAGGGACTGCGGATGGAATCAGCGCCTCACCTGTGCCAGGCAAGGGCTCTGCCACCAAGCCACACCTCCAACCCTGACCAAGATGCATCATGAAGAAATAGAAAATCTGAACAGACCAATAACAAGTAATGCAACTGAATCAGTGACGAAAGTCTCCCGCCAGAGACAACCCAGGACCAGACAGCTTCACTGTAGATTCTACCCGACAGTTAAGAACTAATACCAACTCTTCTTAAATTACTCCCAGAAACTGAAGAGAAGGGAATTCTCCAGACACATTCTGAGACCGACATCACCCTGAGATCAAATCCAGAGCAGAACACGAGAAGACAACTGCAAGCCAACATCCTTGATGAACACGGACACAAGATCCTCAGTAAAATTCCAGCAAGCTGAACCCGAAGGTATATTTAAAAGATCATTCACCATGACCAAATGAGATTCACCCCAGGGATGCAAGAACAGCTCAAAACATGCACATCTACAAATGTGCCACGTCCCACCAGCAGAATCAAGGACAGAACCCACACGATTGTCTAGGAAGACACAGAAAAGACATGTGATGAAAGTCAACTCTTCATGCTGAACAAATGAGGACCAGACCTCAATGTAATAAAGACAGTCATGATAAATCAACAGCATAAGGCTACAGGGGGGAGCAGAAGGTGATCTCTAAGATCGGGAGCAAGACGAGGATGCCCACACTCACCACCTTCATTCAGCATCACTCTGGGGCTAGCCAGAGCTCTCAGGCAAGAGGGAGAAATAAAGGGCACCCGAAGCAGCAAAGAGCAAGTGGAACTGTCCCTGTCTGCAGATAGAACACCCAGAGAAACCCCAAAGACTCCATCTAAACCCTATTAGAACTAATAAATGATAAAATCGCACGATATGAAATCAATAATAAAAAACTAGCCAGGTGAGGTGGCTCATGCCTGTAATCCCAGCACTGGGGAGGCTGAGTCAGGAGGATCGCAAGTTCAAAGCCAGCCTCAGCAACTTAGCAAGGCCCTAAGCAACTCAGTGAGACCCTGTCTCTAAATAAAATACAAAATAGGGCTGGGGATGTGGCTCAGTGGCCGAGTGCCCCTGGGTTCAATCCCCAGTACCAAAAAAAAAAAAAAAGAAAAAGAAGTCTGGTACATTCTCCTGGCCACCTGCTGCCCGCTCACAGCACTTTTAAAAAAGAATGATCCTAAACTTTGCGTGGAATCACAAAATGCTCTGAATAATCAATGCAATCTTGAGCAAAATAATAATAACAACAACAACAAAGCAGGAGGCATCACACTACCTGACTTCAAAATAGACCCTAAAGCTGCAGGAACACAAACCGCCTGGGATTGGCATGAAAAGAGACACCCAGACCAATGGGTCAGAACAGAGAGCCTGAAGCCCACCCACCCATCGTCAACCAAGCCTTGGCAAAGGAGCTAGGGTTGCAAACTGGGAGAAGGACAGTGTTGTGGGGAGAACGAGGTACCCACGTGTGGAGGAATAAAACTAGACCCCATCACCACCAAGGAACCCACTCTAGATGGCCCACAGACTTGACTGAAAGACCCAAGCTAGGAAACCACTGGGGGAGGGAGCCGCTCAGGACCTTGGGATGGATGAGGATTTTTTGTTTTTTTAACAAGATCCCAGCCAGGCACGGTGGCGCACACCTGTAATCCAAGCAACTTGGGAGGCTGAGGCAGGAGGATCGCGAGTTCAAAGCCAGCCTCAGCAACTTAGCGAGGCCCTAAGCAACTCAGTGAGACCCTGTCTCTAAATAAAATACAAAATAGGGCTGGGGGTGTGGCTCAGTGGCCGAGTGTCCATGAGTTCAATCCCTGGTTCCAAAAAAAGAAAAAAGAAAAAAGAAAAAACCAAAACAATACAAAAGAAAAAACCCAAGATCCCAAAAGCACAGGAAAGAAAAGCAAAAATAGACAAATGGGATTATGAACTAAAAACTTCTGCGCAGCCTTAGGAACAAGCCCAACAGAGAAGGAGCAGAGCGGGGAGAACCACAGGGCACACGCGGGCCAGGGGTGAGCGAGTGGAGCGCACGAGTGGGCAACGGACCAAAAGGACATCGCTCAACAGAGGGCAGACAAAGGGCCACAGGCACTCAGAAAATGCTTGGCAACAGGAACCGCAAGGAAATGCAAACCCAGACCACCATGCGGTCGGCCTCGCCAGGAAGAGGCCATGCTCAAAAGCACAAATGGTAACAAGTGCTGGCCATGAGGTGGAGAGGGACCCTGGACACCGCTGGCAGGAATGGAAGTCAGCGCAGCTCTGGGGGAACAGTACGAGGTTTCCCAAAAAACTGAAAACAGAACTACCTCGGATCCAGCCAGCCCGCCTCACTTCTCAGGAAACAAAATCCATCCATTGAAAGGTCACCAGCAGCCTATGTGACCCTCGGCACCACCCACAGCCACGGAGCAGAGGGACCTAAGGGTCCACCAACCATGGACCACGGAGTATGATGCAGCCAGAAAGAGGGAAACTCCAACTGGGACGCCTATAATCCCAGCGGCTCAGGAGGCTGAGGCAGGAAAGTCACAAACCAACCTCGGTAACTTAGCAAGGCCCTGAGCAACTCAGAGATCCTGCCTCAAAATAAAAAATAAAAAGGGCCAGAGATGTGGCATAGTGGTTAAGCACCCCTGGGTTCAATCCCCAGGACCAAAAAATAAATAAAATAAAGACCGATGACCTATGCTTTGCACAACACAATGTCACTGGAGGTCACTGTGCTAAGTGAGATCTTCCAGGCACAGGAAGACAAGTACCACGTGACCTCACTCATGAGGTCTCTAAAAGTTGACCTCACAGAAACTGAGAGTGGAATGGGGGGTCCCAGGGGCTGGAGGGCGGGGAGGGAGGGCTGGGCTGGCAGGCGGAGGGGCTCGGAGCGCTCCGCCCGGGTGGCTGACGGCACGCCGCAGTCCCAGGCCGCCTGTTTCACGGCTAGGTTGTGCGTGTTTTCACAATAAATGAAAACGCTTGGGGAGAGGGACAGGCTGCAGCCCACGTGGACATCACACAACATGGAGGTGTACCAGACACCACACGGCACCCGCTAATAGAGTTCCAATTTTTGTGTCTTTATGTATCAGTTAAAAAATAAATTTAAAAGAAAAACGTTCGAAATATTAAGAATGTATACCCTCGGCAATGAATCAGGAACCCCAAGTGAACTCTCCCTGGGTCCTGTGAACGGTTCTAGCAAATCACACGGAATCTGAGGAGCTGGCCTGGGCATCTGTCCTGCAGCCAGGGGGACAGAGGCGTGGGTGACCCTGGGAATGGCCTGGGTCTGAAGGGGGAGCATTCCAGCCTGGCCTGCAATCTGCAGGGTCCGTGCTGACCTTGGGCATTAGCTTTGGAGTCGGGTGACCTGCAGGACGCCCGGGGGGGGCCTCCGAGGACCTCCCACACCTGGGTTCAGCCCTGGTCCTGCCACTCGGGGGCAGTGACCTCTGGCCTCAGTTTCCACTCTGAGAAGTAGAGGACACTGGCCTTTATCAATCCTGAGCCTGTTGGCCGGAAATGCAGGGACTGAGCCTCAGCTTCCTCCTCTGTGAAGGGAAGCGCAGGACGGCCTTGCTCACCAGGCACGGGGGGACCAACCAGCACGTCCCCCAGCCCACAGGACGCGCTCGGCTGCCTATTTCTCTTAACACCTTGAGATGACGGATCGAGAGTCTCCCTTTGGAAGAAGGACCACTCACCAGAGGCCCGGGCCCCCCCGAAGGGCTGCTGGCCCACCACGGAGCCCGTGGACTTGTCATTGATGTAGAAGTTGCCGGCAGCGTTCCTCAGCATCTTGGTGGCCTCCTGGATCACATCCCTGAGAGACAAGGCAGTGGTAGGAGTGCCCCCGCCATGTGCCCTGCCGCCCCGGGGCCAACCGGACATCCCTGCCCAGACCACCCTGGCCTCCAGGTAAGCATGAGGCCACACCTGGACAAGGTGACACTGAGCCAGTGTCTGAGTCCCTGAGCCTCCGGGAAGGGGGTCAGCACCCTCCCTGGAGGGCCACTGTGAGGCCTGAAGGGAGGACAGAGGGTCAGCGGCATCTGAGGAAGGGGCCTGTCCAGTCTCTCGGGAGCCAGCGACTCCCAGACCCCAGCCTTCCTCTCCAGCTCCAATGCCACCTCCACTCTCTGAGGCAGACACAGGTGGCATCAGCTCCACCGGGCAGGGACACGCAGAGCCTCAGGGCAGACATCAGGGACTGCAGCGAGCCAGCCCCTGGCAGCCCCGAGGCTCAGATCCTGCGCCTGTCAAAAGCTCCCCTGGCCAGGCCCCGGAGTGCAGCCTCGGCCGTCCTGCGGGGCGGGACCTGGGGTTGTAACCAGAGCCCTGCCGCTGTGCCCGGCGCCCGCCTGCTTGTTGGGTAGGAAGGCAGGGAGGCCTAGAGAAAGCAGGGCAGCACTCGTACCAGGCGCCAGCCCAGAGGTGGGGACAGGGCAGGCCACTCACTTATCCTGGGCGAACACTGCCCCCGTGAGGCCGTAGCTGGTGGTGCTGTCGACCAGCTGCAGGGTCTCCCGGTACTTGTCCTCCGGGTAGACGTACACGGTCAGCACAGGCCCGAAGATCTCCTGCGATAGAGGCCCGGTCAGGCCCTCCCACGCTCCGGCTCTGCCTCCCACACCCCAGGCCCCAGCCTGAGGCCACACCTGGCGGCCCCCCCACCAAGAAGGGCCAGGTGCTGCTTCCCCCAGGGCTCCCTCCAGGATGGCAGCGAGGCCTGCGTGCCCACCACACCCATATCTGGCCTCCCCGCCACACCCATGCCTGGGAGCCACAGTCCAGGCCCAGCAATGGGGAGCTCCCAAGGAGAGCGGGTGCTGGGCGAGCCTTGGGCCCCACTCCCTCCACAGTCCCTCTGCCGCTGAGGGGCTGGGGGAAGAGCCCCTGCAGCCGCCAGCCCTGAGCTGCTGTCCAGGGCAAATGTCTCTTGGACCCTTCATTCCATCTGTCAAATGGGAACGGCCGCCCCCACCACGTCTGTCACTGCCCAGCCGTGGCCACCCCCAGCAAGAGTCCAGATGCGTGGCCTGCCGTGGTTGGTGTGGCAGCAGGAGAGTGAGGACACGGGCAAGGCTCAGCAGCGGCAAGGACAGAGCCCTGGCTCTGTGCCCTCCAGCCACGAGACATTCCCTTGAGGGCCTCACTGTCCTCAACTGTGAAATGGGACAACGTCTCAAGAAGACAGGCTGCGCCAGCCCTGGGGAGACCCCGGTCACCTCCTTCATGATAGGCTCCTGGGGGTCCTCGCTCTCCACGATGCAGGGCTCCACGAAGTAGCCCACGGAGTCATCGCACTTGCCACCGGCCAGGATGCGCAGGCTGGGCGAGGAGCGGGCGTGCTCCAGCCACTTCCTGATGCGGCCGAAGGACTGGGGAGGAGGAGGAGCGGCTCAGGGCAGGCCCCCGGTGTGCGTGCCCGTGGCAGAGCTGCAGGGTGTGCATGTGAACACGCCTGCGTGTACACGCTCCCGCGCGCCATCGTCCAAGCTGCAGCACGGGTGGCTTTAAGCCGGTGCACGTGCGGGACCCGCTACACGGATTCTGTCCTGTGTGCTCGGGGGTCCTGGGACCCACACGCGGCTGCAGAGACCCACAGGGTCCTTGCTCTGCAGAGATGCACGCTAGTGGGCGTGTGTGTGTGTGTGTGCACATTTGCACCTGGGCGTGCCAGGCACACGGGAGGGCGTGCCAGGCACACGGGAGGGCCTGCCTGTATTGCGCACAGTGTGCGGGCACAGAGGCACCAACTGTGAGGGCTGGCCGAGCCTGGCTGCAGGCTGCGTGGAGACGGCCACCTCTGCTTCAGATGGCTCTGCCCTTTCCACGGCCAGGGAGGTGGGTGTGCGGCTATGAGCTGCTTTGCCCGGAGCAGGGGGCTGGGCCACCCGTCTGCCTCCCTCCCAGTCCCGGGCTCAGCCCCCAGCTCAGCCTGCCTCCTGCCCGTACCTTGGCATCAATCACTGCAGAGAAGAAGGTTCCAAAGTCCTCCGCAGGCTGGAGGCAAAGGAGGGAGACCAGAGAGATGAGGCCCTGAGGCCCGGGAGGGAGCGAGCCCCTCCCCGGCCCCCCTGGGACAGCGCTGCCAATCCCATCAGCACCCGCTGGGCGCGGCAGGCAGCGCCACTCACGTTGCCCACTTTGATCCTGCTGAGCTCCTCCAGCAGCCGCCCTTTGATCTGCGGCCACAGGGAGCCGGGCACGTAGAGGCGCGAGCAGGCGGAGCACTTCTGGCCGCCGTACTCGAAGGCCGAGCGCAGGGTCCCGCTCACCACGCTGTCCACGTCGGCCGAGCGGTGCACGAAATGGAAGTTCTTCCCACCACACTCTGCGGGAGTCGGGTGGGGCAGTGACTGGGGGCTCCCTGCCACCCTGGCCGCAGCCCACGCCTGTCTACAGGCCAGCGCGGGAGGAGGCAGGGCTGAGCCACGAGGCCGGCCCGGGAGCACAGGCCAGGCCGGGCTCCTGCCCGCAGATCAGGAAACGGAGGCCCAGGAGGGCGAAGGACACCAAGGTCAACCTCCTCCGACTGTCCCTCACCCAGCCCAGCTGGGACTGCCCAGCTCAGGCAGAGACGAGCCCAAGACCAAAGGCCCCCGAGAGCCAGGCCACCCCAGCTGTGGGAGAGAGGAGGCGTCCACACTGGCCGGGCCTCCTCCCTCCCACGGTGGGAACCCAGCCCCAGGTTGTAGTGTGAGGAGCTTCAGGAGGGTCACCTCAGCCTCTGGCCACCATGTCCCCACTCAGCAAAGCTCCAGGCCACAGCAGCCGGAGCACTGCCCCCGGCCAGGCCCACCACAGCAGCAGCTCCCCAAGACACAGCCCCTCGGTCGGATCCCCATTTGAAGGACAAGATAAAAGACAGTGGGATGGAGCCCAGGGCTCCAGGTGGGGACGCGGCGAACAGAGGTCTCCGCCCGTCGGAGAGGAAGCAGGAAGGAGGCTCTGAGAGCAGAGGACCCCGTCCTCCACAGGGAGGCTCAAGGCCAATCTCAGAGGCTGAACTGGGGAGCTGGAAACTGTGATGGCTGCCCTGGAGGGACTGGCCTCCTGCCACCCTCATCACAGCCCCTGCCAGTTCAGATGGGCTCCAGACTCCCCATGCCCACCTCACCCCTGGGCACAAAGGCTGCACCGCCAGCCCCCACTCTGTCAGCACGCCCTGCAGCCGGGTCACCCCTCCCGGGTCCCAAGGCTGCAGGGAGATGCTGCTGTGGAGTCTTGGCACCTTCCAGAGAGTTCCACAAAACACTGGGCCCCTGGGCCTGTGGATGGGGTTCTGTGGCCCAGGGAGCTGGGGAAACCCTATAGGGCTGGTCTTGCCCTTGGAGTGTGTCCTTGCCTCGGGGAGTCAAGGGCTCTGAGAGTCCTGCAGGAGAGGACTCTGTGTCACTTTGCTGACCCAGGAGGGACCGAACTCCCTGACCGCAGACCTGTTTCTCTGAGGGGAAATTACCAGCGAGTCGCCCAGGGTCGGGCCTGCAGCTGACCCACTCCCTCCTCCCCTCCGACTCCCGCACACTGGCCTCGCCACCTCTCTTCAGATGGCCACCTGGCTGCCCTCTGCCTCTGCTCAGACCTGTGCTGGCCGCCGTGCTGGCCGCCATGGCAGCTGCCCGCCACACGTGACGACGGACGTTTAACATTCCATTAAAGAAACAAGCCATCGGGTCACACGGGCCACACCGCAGGAGCTACGGGCACCTGGAGGGCAGGCACTAGCCCATCATCACAGAAAGTGCCACTGGACAGCGCTGGGCACCTGGACAGCTCCCCACCGGATCCCTGGTGACAGCTCCTTCTCCCTCCGTCCAGGGAGGGTCCCTGGAGCCCGCGGGGGAGGAGGAGGGGGTCCTCACCTCCAGCCAGGCGAGGGAAGGTCCGGTACCGGTCCAGGTTCTGGGCCACCTGTTTCCATAGGTGTTTGAAGGTGCTGGAACCAGAGGACAGGGCGGGTATCAGGACACCAATTCAGGCATCTGCGAGGGTGAGGGTCCTGGGGTGGGGAGCAGGTCCTGGCAGAGGAAGGGGACTGAAAAACCCAGGGAAGAGGTGGGCAGGGGTCACAGTGGTGGGGACCTGCAGTCCAGGAGGTGGGCAGGGGTCCCAGGGTGGTAGAGGCCAAGTGAGTGGAAAAGGGAGGCTGGGCAGCAAGATGGTGCAGAGAGGGCCCAGGCTTGGAAACCAGGAGGCCCTGGGTTCCAGTCCTGACTTACACTCGAGGCTGTGCGCTCTTGGGCTCATTACTTAACCCCTCTGAGCCTCAAATTCTGCACCTTGCCTAGGAATGGGAGAACAAGTCCCATGTGATAGATCAGTTCTGGGATTAATTCCAACAGCAAGTCAAGAGCTCCGGACACCGCAGGCGCCTGGTGGGGACCACACACTGCTCTCTGCAAGGGGCACCCTGGCCCGTGCCCAGGCCCAAGAGGCCAAACCAAGATGGGTCCTGAGGGAGGAAGCGTGGCTCCTGCCCCCAGCTGCTGCCCCGGAGGTCCTCACTCCTCCCTGGGCTCCGACTGTGACCAACCTCAGGACCGCGAAACAATAAAAATGCTAATCACCCAGGAACCCGCGACACAGTAGCTAATACTAATGTATGACTTTCCCACCTTCAAGCCCGCGACTCGGCGGAGCGTGGCAAATGGGCCGGGCCGCTCCGCCCGCTAACAGGCAGGGACCGTGGGGCCGGTGGTGGCAGGGCAGGCCTTCAGGAAAAGGCCCTTCTCAGCGATTCTCACTCTGCCACCAACACCCAGCACCCTGGATGTGGAAGGGGGTGGCAGGGCCTGAGCCAGGCGGAGAGCGGGAGAGGAGAGGACAGGGCAGGGGTCCCCGGGTCCCGGAAGGACCCCAAGCCATCAGCGAGGACATCTGGTTGCCCCCAGATGCCTTCGCCCAGATGACCCAAGGGCTCCTCAAAGTCAAAGTGACCAACATGCAATACCCCTGCCTCCATCCTGCCCCCTGGGCCACCTGGGTGAACGCTGTCCCTTCTGCCCGAGGCCAACACCCCCACCCACACCCCTCCTCACCCTCGCCGCGGGCAGGCGCCGGACATGGTGGCCCTGCTCGTTCTCGTGTGGTCTGCCCACAGCCCTGCACGCTGCCATCTCTACCCGGCTGGGCCATCGGCCCTCCCTGAGCGCCCACGTCCTAACCAGGCTGATGCTTCTGGCCAGACGCCTCCCTGCGGAGCACCAGAGTGGTCACCTTGGATGGAGGGTGTGAACACAGGGGCCCCGGGAGGCCAGGCAGGAAAGCCATGGAGGCCAGACCAGGGACATGGACACCCAGGGCCTGGGGGACCGTGAGGAAGCAGAGTACCATCCACCTCCAGCCAAGGGTGCCCTGGGGGAAACAGGCCAGGTTGACCGGAGTGACCAGGTCCTCGAGAGAGTCCAGTTTGGATTCTGACACAAAGCCACCTGACTCTGCAGGGTGACCATCACGACTGGGAGTCGTGGAAGCCGAGCCACCGGCCTGGGCCAATCCAGGGCCAGCGTCTGCAGCCTCGGTCTGGAAAGGCACCCTGCTCAAGCCACCTCCGCAGCTCACAGCCTCGGTGGCTCCTGTCACCTCAGGATAAAGTCCAGACTCCCCTCCAGACTCATGAGGGTCTTCGGGTCACTGGTCCCCCAAGAGGTGGGATGGTGAGCCAGGACCCTGAGCAGGACCCCGAGTTTCCGTTCAATTCTCGCCTCGGCGTGAGCACAGGGCCCCGCCCATGAGTGGACGGTGGAGGTGGTGCCCACCTCCTGGGAGCCAGGGGTCACCAGGTGGCCCCAGAATGGCCCCTCCCGCCACACCAGGTGCTCCTGCCTCCAGCCTCCCTCCCCGCTGCCCCCTCTCTGGGACGCACTTCCCTCCCGCTCCGCCCGGCCAACACCTGCACTCAGATGCCGCCTCCTCCGAGAAGCCTGCCTTACCCTCCAGCTCCCCGAGGCCCTTCCCAGTGACAGGGGACATGGAAATCAAGACGGTCTGACACCACAGGCTGCACTTCCACCCCCACCCTTACAAGCCCAAGGCAAGGCAGGGGCCCCTCCTGCTGGACAGGTGAAGAAACAGAGGCACAGAGAGGTGCAGAGGCCCACCTGGGGCCACACAGTGAGGAAGCGTGTGACCTCTGGGTTCACAGCCCCAGCCCGGGACAGACAGCAGGGGACGAGGCCCCCGCTCCCTAACCCAGCCCCAGGGACTCACGGCACGCTGCCTGTGAAGTTGATGCCACAGAGGTGCTCTGAGCTGGTCACGGTGTCCCCAAACGTGGGCCCATCGGCTGGCACAAACTGGATGACATTGGGGGGCAGGCCGGCCTCTCGCAGGACGCGGTAGACGGCATAGCTGGCCAGCATGGCTGTGTCGCTGGGCTTCCACAGGACCACGTTGCCCTGCCCGGAGGTGTGGCAATGACTCATGAGGCCAGGGGCCACCTGCCCAGACCCCTGACTGCCCACCCACAGCATGGCCGTCCCTCACCTGGACCCACCAGGCCCCTGCCGGCCAGATGTCCCATAGCTGACCCACGCCTCCAAATGTCTGTAACTGTGCTCCGGAGGCCCTCGCCAAGGAGGCCCCGCCCGGCCCGCCGCCCCACATCCTCTAGAAGCCCCCACTCTGGTCCTCCAGCACCGGGCAGGCCTGTTCTCGGCGTGGCTGGGCACTGCCCGGGCGCGGCTGGGCAAGGCTCCCAGGCTCTCTCTGCACGTGTCCTGCTCAGGGCACGTGCCTGGGCATGTGCCCGGGGTGTGCAGATGCCCGAGGACATCTGTGCACACAGGGGTCAGCAGCCAGGTGTCCCTGCGACGGCACTGCTCCTCCCACCAGGCTGCCTGGGGCTGGCTGGCTCCCCGTCACACCGGGAGCTCACAGGGGACATCTGCCTTTGCCCCGACAATGACAGTGGACCCCAGAGGCAGGATCCCCGCCCGAGACCTATCCAGCCCAACCCACCCTCTGTTCCATCAGTCGGCAGCTGTCATTCAGCCCCCTTGGTCAGCTGTCACCTGGCGAGAGGCACAATGGGAAAGGCCACTTAGGCACATGTCTAGCAGCAGCTCGTGGTGAGCACTGGCGAGTCCATCGCCACTGCCAGTGGCCACGTGTCCTCATGCCAGGCCAGACCACCTCCCACTTTGCAGTGGAGGAAACTGTGCCTCGGGGAAGTTCAGGGCTGCCCAGGGTCTCCAGGATGGGGACAGAGCTGGGACTCAAGCCAGCCGCCCACTCCACAGCCCCAGGCCCCACTGCTGCCTCCTGCCATGCTGCTCCCACGGCCAGAGCCGCCAAGGCTCCGGTGGCCTGTGTGCTGCTGTCCCACTGCCCTCACCATCAAGGCCGGTGCCCCCGCCAGGTTGCCTCCGATCGCAGTGAAGTTAAAGGGCGAGATGGCAGCCACGAAGCCCTGGGGAAGAGGGGGCCGTGAGAGCGGGCACTCAGCTCCCCGCAGCCCCTGCAGCCCGGCCACCGCCGGGTACCTCCAGCCCCCGGTACACCACGCTGTTGGTGCTGGGCGGCACGCTGATGGGCTGCTCCCCCTCCAGCTCCACCGCGAACTTGGCGTTGAACCGGAAGAAGTCGATGAGCTCGGCCGCAGCGTCGATCTCCGCCTGGATCACAGTCTTGCCCTGCAGGTGGGAGGCGGAGCTCAGGGGCAATGGACTTTCCTCCCACTGGCCCTTCCCACACGGACACAGCCAGGCCCCAGCAGGGACCAGAAGCCCTCAGTGGGCCCACCAGGCCTGTTCCGGGGACAGGGAGGGAAAGGCCCGTACTTCTCAAGCACCTGAACAGCCTCCCCAGGCGGCCAACACCTCTGGGCTGGATGGGGACCAGCGGCATCGACTGACCCCTGCTGGGGCCACGCACCACACAGATCAGCGTGCCACCACCTCCGAGCCAGGGCTATGCACAGGTCTGCGACCCTGATCCACAGACCACTCCAGGCCCAGAACCTTCCAGAGAGAGGTCCACACCTGCCTGAGGAAAGGGAGGGCGTAGCTGGACACCAGGCAGGGGCATCGTGTGCAGGACGCTGAGGGCTCTGTCCCAGAGTGAGCGCGGCCTCACCAGTTAGACCCACAACCGTGACTCCCTTAAAATCCCACTCTTCCCGATGGCAAATGGGAGCCCTGGGAAGATCTCTGGGCAGCAAGAAGGGGCTTTTCCAGATGGGACCCTGCTTGTCACCCAGGGTCACCGGCCTGCACGACTGTCAGGGACACAGAGCCAAGGAAGCTGGGCTAAGATGTGCAGGGACTCCTGAGAAGCTCCAGAGTCTTAAGCCAAGTGAAGGGGAAGCCAATGTGACCCTCACGCATGTCTTCCCAGCCGTGTGTCCTCCAGTGCCCCCGCTCAGCAGCACATGGAGCTGCCATCCCGCCTCTGTGCAGCAGAGGGCGCTCTCACCACGGGACTGCCGACAGGCAGCCTGGGCTCTGGCTCCCTAGCCCGGCCTTCAGGAACCGGGGTGGGCTGCACCCGAAGGCTGGGTTCCTGGGGACCGGGCTGACCCTTCCTCCTGGGCTTCTTTCCCAGCACACCACACTGCTAGCAGCTCCCTCGGCAGGGCACCTCAGAGCCACTGCCCAGGAGCTTCCTAAGACCCGGTGCAAGCCAGGGGAGCCGAGAGCCAGACGGGATTACTACAGGGCACACAGGGACTCGTCCCCACTAACAGGAGCTGTCATCGACAAAGGAACAGCTCGCTCTGGGAGGACGGAGCAGAACTAACCATCTGCATATGAAAATAAATATAAAAACAAGAGCCCCATGGACCTGAGAGGCTGAGGAAGCCTCAGGAGGGGCGGCCAGGCTGGGCCAGAGCTCACGCCAGGCAGGGGACACAGGCAGGGGCAGAGCATGCCCATGATGTCCTTCCAGGAAGTCCTGCCAAGTCCCAACAGGCTACACCAGCATAGGACGGCCTGTAGGGAAGGGCAGAGCAGCTGGGAGCTGCCAGGTGCGGTCCCACAATGGGAGATTGTGGTGGCTCGTAAGCCAGGAGTGACCTGTAGGTGGTGGAGGGCACCAGGGCCTGGCTGCCTGGAGACAGGGAGGCTGTGGGTCCAGGCAAAGCATCACGGCCTGGCCCGGGTGGTGGGGCGGGGGACAGAGGAGAGGGGGCATAGGACTACGGCAGGATGCACAGGCCGGCAGCATCCGCCCTGTCTGACCATCCACGGTCCTCGACCTGCCACCAGCCTTGTCCCTGAGGACATCTGCAGGTCTCCACAGGGCCTGGCACCCACAAGCTGATCGCTGTTATCCACTGAAAAGGAAGGGGGCCACCCGGCGCACCCCCAGGGTCCCGGGCCCCAGTCTCACCTGGCCCACCATGGTCTTGGCGAGGACCTCGGCCCTGCGCGGCCCGCTTAGCATATCCGCTGCCTTCAGGAAGATCTGGGCCCGGTCCACCATGGGCTTCAGGTCCCATTCTTTCCTGGCGGCCAGGGCGGCCTCAATGGCCTTGTTGAGCAGGGCCTGAAGAAAGGGGACGGTTGGGGACTGCTTCCTGCAGCAGGAAGGGCCCCAGCAGGAGAGCAAAGGGCAAGCTGCTATCCACCAAGGGAGGACCCTGGCTCCCGGCCTCTCGTCCCCTCAGCTGGAGCTGGGCTCTCCAGGCTCTGACCCTGCCTGGCTTTCCATCTGTCCCAGCTGCCCTGACACAGGCTTCCAGAATCTACCTCCTCCAGGCCCAGGTCGCCCCACTACCATGGGCATGTCTGGGGATGTCCCGGCCAGGCCGAGGCAGCTCCCGTTTGGCTCAAGTTCACCTCTGCATTCCTGGACCTGTCAGCCTCCACCCGGGCCTCACTCAGCACCCACCGCCCCCCACCCACCACCAGGGTGAGAGAGGAGCAGTGATTGTGTCCAGCTCCACCAGACGGCAGGGCCAGGGCCGCCACCCCAGCCCCGGGGCCAGGACTCACCTTGTCGGCATAACAGAACTTGGCCACCTTGTGTCTGTGGTCAAAGGGCTGAAAAAAGAGGGAAGAGCAGAGTCACTGCCCAGGAGGAGGCTCCAGGCCAGGGTCAGGGCTCGTCCAGGAAGGCCTAGGGCCCTCAGTGGCCCAGCCACACCGTCCCTGCTCAGCACCTGCCACGGGGAGATGAGGCCAGGACCACAGGCCCATGGTCTCAGGGGAAGCGTGGACCTCGTGGTCAGAGACAGGCTGGGATCCCAGCTCCGCCAGCCTGGGGAAGCCTCCCCCCCCAGGCCTCCCCACCCAGACATGGGCCACGGGGGAGCCCTCCAGTGCAGCCCAGCACCCCCAGGGTTCCTCCTGGACAGAGTCAGCACGTGCGGCCTGTTCAGCCAAGGGCCAACCCCCACTCCTCCGGGTCAGGCGCCCGTAGATTTCCTGCTCCCGCTGAGGCGACGCCAGCTTCTGACCCCAGCAGGTGGGGTCAGGGCCCGGCTTTCCCCTCAGCATCCAAGCTGGGGGCTCACAGGGACGGCAGAAGACGCCACGCACTCCTCTCCCGCTCCCTGCCCATGGCAGGACCCAGGTGTGGGCTGGCACAGTCCCTCTGCTTTGGCGAGTTTCATGGGTCCATGTCACTCAACACCTGGGAGGGGACAGGGTCCCTCCAAGGGAGACCACAGGCCCCGTGCTCATGAGCCTGGGGGACAGCTGCACCCGCCCAGCCACTGGACCTACCGACAGCTGGTACTGCACGTCCGAGGTCCACACCTCCTCGTCCCCCACCACACACGGGATGGCTTCCGTCTGGCCCTTCAGGGCCTTCAGGGCCTGGGAGACAAGGGCAGGCATGGGCACTGGCTGCCCCTCTTCCCCCCAGGGCCCTGGTGCAGGGTCTGAGGCGGAGCTGCCCAGGGGGGACACAGCGAGGGGGGCCAGCTGGGTCCCCTGAGTGCACAGCCTCCCTCAGGGACAGCAGGACTCCGCCCCAGCTGCGGTCACCCTGCAGAAAGGTGAAGCCAGGGTCACCCGGTCTTCCCACCACAAAGTTAAAAACCACACCTGAAATTTACATGACATCTCATGATGTTTAAATTTTGGCCACTGACTAGAAAATGTCTTGAGTGTAAGACATGACCTCTGACCTGGCCTAAGGGGCCGGCAAAGGGACCCTGGCTGTCACCTGCTGCTGCAGCTTCAACCACCTCCAGACCCGGGGCTGCACCTTGGGGCTCGGGGCAGGACACGTGGGTGGTGGCCGCAGGCACAGGTGATATCTTGGGGGTAGCTGGGGGCCGCCCTGCTCCATACCCTGCACCCTTGGGGTACCCCCACCCCGTTACCTTCTGCAGAGCGTCCCGCTCAGGGCTGCCCTGGGTGAAGGCCAAGACGGGCTCGTTGGCCACCTTCAGGGAGGGGGTGTGCTTCCACCGCAGCCTGTGCACGAGGACAGGGAGAAGCAGGGGTCAGCAGCGGCCACCGCAGCCAGGCCCCCCACAAGGGGCCCAGAGGCCTGAAGTGCGAAGCCAGGGCAGGACCTGGGGAAGAACTGGCCTTGGCGTCCCAGACCCACCAGCCCCGACCCTGCCCCTGTGTCCCCAGGTGTGGGACCTTCCTCCTGAGCCTGCTTCCTCAGCCCTCAGGTGGGAATTCTCTCCAGGACTCAAAGGAGGTTTTGAGTTTAACTGCACGGTGGCCACACCGGGGTGACATGATGCACAGGCCACCCTCCCCGCACAGACCCGAGGGACTTCTTTCCCCGAGCAGAACAGGCAGCACGCTCTGGAGCTGAGCCTCCCAGAACGTGAGAGCAGAGTCCCCTTGGCACAGGGCTGAGCGCCCAGGGCGGGCAAGAACGTCCACGATGTAGCTGGTGACCAGGCGGGTGGCCAGAGCCAGGTTCACAGCGACAGGGAGAGCTGGCTTAGGGTTGGTGTCTGAGTCCAGAGGACTGGTTTAAGAACTCCTGGCTGAAGCCCCCACACCTTGGGGGCGCCAGGTGGGCAGCAGGACTCGGGTCAGCTGGGCCAGGGCTGGGCCAGCTCTGCACTGCCCTCCAGCCGAGTCCTGCTCTGTAACGGCACAGACGGGCCTCGCCAGCAGCCCCGGCACAGAAACAGGGTCACCGAGTCCTAAAAGGAAAATGGGCAGCAACCTGGATGTGAGTCCAGACAAACCCAGGTCGGACTCCCCCTGCGCCAATGCTCCCGCCAGAAGCCACGGGCCCGGGGACTGAGCCCGGAGTCTCGGTGGCTGCAGGGAGAACAGAGGCCACGTGGGGAGGCCCAGGAGGAAGGGGACACCCAGCTCAGGACCTGGCCTCTGGCGGGGCCATCTGGAGGAGGGTTGGGGGCCGGGCTGGCGCTGGGTGGGATGCTGGGGCAATTCTGTGATCAGGCAGAGTGGCAGTTCCTCATTCAGCAAGAGAGGGGTGTCCAGGACTGTGGGGGGACACAGTGGCTTTGTCTGTGCTTTGACAGAACTTGGGGTGCCTCCATCAGGGTGGTGCTCTGCAGGCCGGGGAAGGCCCAACAGCAGGACAGAGTGGCCGGCTGGGGAGTCCAGGGCCACTTTCTTTTCTTCCTCCCTGGGAAGGACTCTGGGGCCTGGAGGAAGGACCACATGGGCAGGCTGTGTTGGCCCTGTACCACGTCTTGACGAGTTCCAGACCGTGGAGGTCCACAGTGACCTAGACGGGTCTCGGCCACTGACCCCCAGTGGGGGTACATTTCACAAGGCAACCCTGGCATGAGGAACGGGGTGGGCGGGACTGCGGCAGCCAGGGTGGCCACGAGGGCAGTCCGTTCTCCTCCAGGAGGCAGGTCGAGTGCTGGCAGCACATTCCAGGCAGAAGGAAGGGCAGGTGGGACCCAGGAGGGCAACTGAGCGCCAGGTCTTCCCTCTCCAACCCCTGCTCCCAATGCAGCCAGAGCCGCCCTTCCCCCAGCCAAAGGAAGGCCAGGACCAGGACAGACGTGAGCGTCATCCAGCCCCGCCTCCCACTCACTGTGTGACCCCGAGCGAGGCACTTGCCCCTGTTCAAAATGGTGCTAAGAGCTACAAATGCAAAGCTAAAGAAACCCACACTGTCCACTGGAGGTGGTGGCCACACCTGTGATCCCAGCAGCTGGGGAGGCTGAGGCAGGAGGATCTCACGTTCAAAGCCAGCCTCAGCAACAGCAAGGCCCTCAGAAACTTAGCAAGACCCTGTCTCTAAATAAAATATTAAAAGAGGCTGGGGATGTGACTCGGTAGTTAAGCACCCCTTGGTTCAATCCCTGGGAAGGAAAAAAGGAAGGAAGGAAGGAAAGGAGGAAGGGAGGGAGGAGGAAGGAAGGAAGGAAGGAAGGAAGGAAGGAAGGAAGGAAGGAAGGAAGGAAGGGAATCCACACGGCCCCCTTCCACCCACCTTGGGGGCCAGAGGGAAAGGAAGTCCCAACAGCCCCTCAGGAAAGGGTGGTGTCTAGCCCCTGGGCCATCTGGAAGGTTCTGGCTGAGATTTGGGCTGAGCCCTGTAGCCCCCACCCCTACCCCAGGCCTCCGCAGGAGCACACATGGCTGATCAAGTATTACCAGCTCTTCCCCAGGTCAGGCAGCAGGCACTAAGTGTCTGGATCGGTTCCAGCCCTCCCTGGGCCCCAGTCCCCTGCCAGTGGGAAAAGCACAGCCTCTGGAAGTGACAAATCCGGAACCACCCCGTGACCTGCTCCGAGACTCCAGCACTCTCGCACCAGCTCCGGAGCCTGCTCCTCACCTGCTCCTCACCTGCAGAACGGGGCTGGGTCTAGTGCCATGCACGGACCTCCCTGATCCCTGAGACGCCTGCCTTCACTCACCCTGGGCTCTGACCAGGCCTTCAAAGGCAAAGTGGCTCCCAGAAGTTCCCAAGGACCACATTCCCAGGGCAGGCCAGGTGCCCCCCCACCGGTGGAGCACAGTTAGCCAGAGTCCACCACGGCCTGGCACCACAGGCCCCAGCTTCCCTGCCCTGCCCGTCCCAGGAAGTGCCAGAAACAGAAACCCCGCAGGCCTCTCTCACGTTCCACAGGGCAGAGGCCCACCAGGACCGCAGGATCACAGACTTTCTCTGTGCCTGGGAAGCCTCGAGGCCCTGGCTCAGCTTTCGGTCAGCCTGAGTGTGGCTTGGGCAACCAAGACCGGGTCGAAGTTCAGCCTGAGTCAGCTGCAGCCAGAAACAGCCCAGGGGCTCTCAGCGGAGGCTGCCCTCTGGGCTCACGGGCCCTCCTGACTCCCTCCGTTGGCGGGAACGAAGGTGGAGACAATCCTTCCCAGGACAGGAGGACATCCTCCCTGAGGCTCCACAGGGGCCTTCCAGGCAGGACCCCATCCCCCAGCCATTCACCTGCCACCGCGGCACTGCAGTACGCCACCAACCCCGTCACTCAGGGCCCGCCGAGCCTGGCTGCAGGACACACCCTGGACGTTTTGGGAGCAGCTCAATTCCTCCCGCTGTGGGGACAAGGCGCAGGGCCGGGTCTGGACCTGACTCAGTTTCCCTAACACCTGGGGCACCTGCTTCTGCTCACCAAGTGACCCCTCGGCCAGGACCCCGCGGGCCCTCTGCAGGCACCAAGCTCAGCACCGTCATCCCCCTGCGGCAGGAGACGTGGCAGCGGATGCAACCTGAGACCCCTGGGCACCACCCAGCCCGAGGCAATGGCCCCTCCAGACCAGGACCCAAGACACACGGCACACCTCGCTTGGCGACGGCAGAGTCATTGTGCAAACACGGCAGAGCACGCTCAGGCAGCTGGCCTTGGCGTCTGGCACCGTGTGATGCCGTGAGCACGGGGATGAGAGGCTGCCGCCCGGTGCCCGGGCCACTGCCCAGTCAGCCCTTTACAAAAAGGTGGAACACGCAGAGCGACGGGAGCAGAGGCAGCCAGGGCGGAGCGAGGCTCAGCTGGGCCCCCTCGGGACGCGCCACCGCATCGCCAGGCAGTGAGGACGCTCCAGCTCCATTATCATCTCGTGGGACCACCATGGCACCCGGGGCTCGGGTCAACCAAATGGCATTGCGTGGTGATATTTTTAAGGGACAGTTTGATGGTTGGAGGGAGGTGAGCACTGGCACGCGCTCTGCTCACAACACCCGGGGTTGTCACTTCTCCTGCAATAAAAGGCCAACACCTTTGAGGCCTGGGCTCAGTCCCCACCTGCCGGCCCCCTGCAGTCCGGCCTCCTTGCTTGAGCTGTCCCTGGCCACTCTGGCCGCACAGCCCCAGTGGGCGCCTATGGGATCATCTCGTGGTCCTGCACTTGTCCTGAAGCACCAGGGACAACCCTGATGACAGGGTGCTGACCATCTGTGCTCCTGCCAGGTCACAGGTTCACACAGTGGCTGTGTCCATTCTGTCCACCGCTGGACACTCGGAGCCCCAACGCTGCCCAGTCACAGCGAGCACCTGAGCACCTAAGACAGCACCAACCTTCAGTGCTGGGCCCCCCGGACGGACTCCCAGGCCAGCGCTCTTCCGCTAGCACCTGGGGTGAAGCCTGGGTCCCGTGGGCGGGTGGCTTTGCCTCACAGCACCTGCTGGACCAGCTGTTATCTGGGGCTGATAAGGCAGAGCCTCCTTATCGCACCACTGGGGGCAGGGAGGGGGGAAAAGGGGGTAGGGAGGGGGGACGGGAAAGGGCAGCAGGACGGGCGCCAGGCCCAGCACCGCGGGGATGCAGGAGTCACCCCCCGGAACCCACCCTGCAAACCAGGAGGAGGTTCCACCATGATCTGTGTTTAATGGGTGAGTAAACCAATGTTCAAGGACTACGGTCCTCATTCATGGTCACGGCTCACGGTCATGGCTAGCAAATGACAGAGCCAGGTCCTCCTCCCACAGGAGACAGTCTGTGGCCAAAGCGCCCGGGACATCTCAGAGGCCCACGGTCAGTCCCCTGGCCATACAGTACGGCTAGAAAACCTCCTATGGTAGAAGAGGCCACCCAAGATGGACAGTGACTTGCCCAAGGCCATTCGGCTGTCCACTGGTATAGAGCCAATGGTCAGCCACTGGTCCCTCCACATCACCTTTCCAGGAAAGAAAAGGGCCGAGAGCTTGGGGGGCCCCAGGAAGGGCAGGGGTCTTCCCCCAAATCTGGGGGTGATCAGCAGTCATTAACGAGAATAAAGGGGCTGAGGACACCTGAGTCCCACCCCCTTACCCTGAGCTACCCTCATGCTCCTAATAGGGCTGGTCAGTCACTCAGGGCAACTGGGGGGAGGGCATGATAATCAGAGCAACATTTGCTGAATTTTCTGGGAGCCCGGCACCCTGCGAAGTGCTTACCGTGTGAACTCATTGCACCCCAAGGCGACTGTGTGAGGTAGCTGCTACCATTATCCTCATTTTACACCTGATAACATGAGGAAGCACAGCAAGGTCAAGTAACCTGCCCAGGGCCACACAGCTTCTAAGAGGCTGGGCCGGGATCCAAACCATGCTCTGCCCTCTGGGCCATTCCAGTAGCCACTGTCCAACACCTACTGGGTGTCAGCGGGAGAGTGCCCCCAGGGGGTGCCGGTGCCAGCTGCTGAGTGGGGGCTTGAACAACTGCAGAGCAGCGTGGCAGCTGCAGCTTCGCTTCACTCCTCCTCCCAAGTGCTTACAGAGCACCCGGTAGGTACCAGGCTGGCGCAGCACTGACCCTGCAGTCACCTGCTACGTGGCCATTAACAGGATTGTCCCCACTTCACAGAAGAGGGCACGGAAGGGCCAGAGGAGAGAGGCCTCGCTGAGGCCACAAAGCACTGCGTGAGTTCAGGTGGCACTCCAGGCAGGGGCACTGAGCGCGCTGGCCACCGCCCGGAGGGTCTGAGAGCAGAGAGCGCCCAGGGAAGGCAGGGAGTCTGCACCATGCGAGAGGCGGGCAGCTGGGCGCGCGCTGGGGGGCTCCGAAATTATGAAAATCAAACAGGGAGATGGGCTGGGAGGAGTCCCAAGCCCGGGGACCACTGCAGGGCCAGGGCCGGTGGCCAGGTGCAGTCACAAGCCCTCAGCAGACAGCAGGGGCCACGCCTGGGTCTGGCACTTGGGCAAGCAAGGGACAGAAGCTAGCACCTGCTACAGGCCGACTCTGGGCCTGGCCCGGAGGAGAAAAGGCGGAAGTCAGGGTCCGGGGAGAAAGGCAGCAGGACAGGGAGGCCTGGAGTCACCCAGCTGGAGGCCCTGGACAAGTTTTCCCTCATTCTCATCGGCCTTGGGTGTTCCAGCTGTGAAATGGGGACGTTACCGCTGCATTATAAGCTGCTGAGAGCTGAGTAAAACTACCCTCATGAAAGGCACGTGCTAGCCACCGTCACCAGCCACCGTCACCAGCCACCATCCCTGAGCCCATTCTCAAAGGTCACATGTTCATAGTGATCATCTCAAAACTGGCTGCAATAAATACCTATTGACAAACGGGCTCCCTGATCACCCAATGTTTGCTCAGAGCTTAGCAGGAGCCAGACGCAGCTCTGGAGTCCTAGGGACGTATGGTAAGGGGTGACAGAGAAATGCAGAGGGGAAGAAAAAAGCTATAGAACATGTAGGGAGGGGATATAACTTGGTGGTGGAGCACTTGCCTATCAGGGCTCAAAGAAAAAAAGAAAAAGAGAAAAAAGATACTAGTTGAAGATTCCCTCATTTAAAATGTTTGGGACCAGAAACCAGAAATTCCAGATCAGAAACCAGAAATTCCAGATCTTTTCAGATTTTTTAATATTTGCACATACTTCTGAGATATCTTGGGGCCGGGACCAGCCTAAACACAAGATCATGCTCCATGTAGACCTTATACACGGGCCTGAAGGTTAATTTATACAGTATTTTTTGTGCACCTGCATTTTGACTGTGGCCTGTCCCATGAGGTCTAGCGTGGAATGCTCCTCCCGTGGAGTCGCACTGAGCTCAGGAAGTCGGATTTGGGGGCACTTCTGATTTTGAGACTTGGGATGATCAGCCTGTCCTTGCAGGTCAGTGTGTTCTTATGGGTTTTTTTTTTTTTTTGAACCAGGGTTTGAATTCAGGGACACTCGGCCACTGAGCCACATCCCCAGCCCTATTTTGTATTTTATTTAGAGACAGGGTCTCACTGAGTTGCTTAGGGCCTCGCTAAGTTGCTGAGGCTGGCTTTGAACTCGCGATCCTCCTGCCTCAGCCTCCCGAGTCGCTTGGATTACAGGCGTGTGCCACCACGCCCGGCTCTTACGGTTTTTACTACATGCATTCATGGGAAGCTAAAAAGACAGTCACTGGGCTGGGGATGTAGCTCAGTGGGTAGAGTGCCTGCCTTGCAAGCACAAGGCCCTGAGTTCAGTCCCCAGCACCGCCAAAAAAAGAAAAGAAAAGGACAGTCATTAAGATGATCACAGCAGCTACTTCTGTGTGTGGAGGCTCCACGTGACTTTTGTATTCTTTTTCGCACCATCTGTGCTTTTTATAATGGACACATATTGAACAAGAAAAGAAAACACACCAACAAGTGTTTAAAAAAAAAAAAAAGCTGAGATTCCTGGCATTCAAGGCGGCGAAGGGAACACTGCTGGTTCCTGAAACAAGTGAGAATTTTCTTAGCGCCAGACTTTAACTTCTAGGACACTGAGCTATCACTAAAAGTGTCCCAAAATTGTTCCTCCATCAATGCAGATGTGGTGCACCAAGGTGACTCCTGTGTATTTGGCAAATAAATGAACAAATAATCAAACCCCCAAGCTGTCCTAGAGTTACAGCACCCAAAGCAATTCTGCCCCCAGGTGACAACTAGCAACATCTGGAGACATTTTTTCTTTTTTTTTTTTTGAACCAAGGATTGAACCCAGGGACACTCGGCCACTGAGCCACATCCCCAGCCCTATTTTGTGTTTTATTTAGAGACAGGGTCTCACTGAGTTGCTTAGGGCCTCGCTAAGTTGCTGAGGCTGGCTTTGAACTCGTGATCCTCCTGACTCAGCCTCCAGAGTCGCTTGGATTATAGGCGTGCGCCACCACGCCCAGCCTGGAGACATTTTTTTATTGTCCTAACCAGGGGTGCTCCTGGCATCAGGTGGGCAGCGGCCAGGGGTGCTAAACATCCACAGGTCACAGAGTGGCCCCACAACGAAGGATTGTCTGGCTCTGGTGTTAGTGATGCAGAGGTTGAGAAACCCTCAGGGCATCTGGCCAGGACAGCTGCAAGTCAGAAGAGGGAGCCTGAGCCTGGGCAACTGGTTGCAAAATACTCTCTCCCCTCTCAGCTCCAGAGGCCTCGGAATTAAGAGCATGAAGTGGAGTAAGACCAACTGTGACTCTGGTCCTGCATCTGCCCAACGGGCTCATCTGTAAGATGGGGACAGCACTGTGTTGGGCCGTTGGGACTTGACTGCTTGGCACATGTTACTTATGGACTATTCTTTTAGAATATGGGTTGGTTTCCATCCGTATTAGAGGGGTTTTGTATCTATACCTCTTTCCCCCATGAGGCTGGAAACCCTCGCAGGCCCACTCACCAGAAATCCCCCATCATCTCCCACCTCCAGTGGGCTGAGCATCTGCACACGAGAGGCTCTCAGTAAGCACGTGAATCTGTGCCAGGGCCCGACTTATCTGGGGCTTCCATGTGGGTTCTGAGAGAGGTGGTCTCAGAGTGCACAGAGAGGCCCGCAGACTGGACCATGCTCAGGGTCTGGCAAGGGTGGCCCACCATGGTTTGGAAGACAAGCCTCTTTGTTCCATGTCCTCTTCCGTGTCCTTCCCCCATCCCCTCCCTTGGAGGACTTACAGAAGAGTCGAACCTTACCTATGCCTTGGGGGCAGGGAGAGGGACACTGATTAACTCAGAAAGGGCTGAGCTGGGGGGCAGGCAGGCAAACAAAACCCAAGTGGCAAGGGGGAGCCTCCAGCTCCAAAAGGGAGGCAGAGGGAACATGGTTCAGATCGAAACCCCACCAGAGTGCTGCGAGCCCCCTGGGCAGCAGAGGTCCTAGATTCCTCCCACCACCAGCTCAGGGCAGCAGGCCCTCTGGGAACATTTGTCCCTGAGCACCCTAGGGTCCAGGAACCCAACTCCACTGTGTACAGGTTTCCAAACCTGCATTCGAGCGAGGGGCCACTCCACCCTGGCACTGCTCCTTGTTTCTTCATTATTTGGAACAATAATACCTATGCCTCCCGGAGTGATAAGTTTAAAGAAAAGTGACAATGAGATCGTGACAATAATAATACCCAGCCACTGCCTGCAGGCCGTGCACTGTGCATTAAATCATTTAATCCTCACAGCCAGACGCATGCCAAATGCCCAGCACTGCATCAACGTTACTCCACCTACGGAGGAAAGTCTTCTCTGCCTTACAGTCAACTTGGAAAAGTAGAAAGAAGAGAGAGGGAAAGGTAGAAATCCCGGTAGGAGAGGGCTTGGAATGCCAGAGGGGGTCCAGAATGTGAGATTAGGGTGTGGAAGTGAGAGGCGTTGTGTGCTAGAGGCGATCCTCGCAGGAAGCCAGAGAATTTCGAATATCTAGCACGAGGAGGAAGGCGAGCGAAGACGGAGGCCACCCTCTGAGCATGGGACGCCAGCCCCGAGCACCCCCACCGGTTGCAGGCGTCGGGAAGGTGATCCCTCGGCTAAAGGAAGGTGGCCACTGAGAGCGACGGGAAGGGGACTGAGGGATCCCGTGGGAAGAAGGAGTGGGTGCGGGAGGGAGCGAGCTCGCGCAGAAGGCAGCCCTGGGTACCCCGCTGGGCTGGGACCCAGGAGCCTGGAGAGTCCCGCAGGTAGCGCGTCCGGCGCAGGGGCGCGGCCCAGACCCTGGGGACCCCGGACAGCAGGCGCCATGCCGAGCCGGCCGGGGCGGGTGCTCACTCACCCGGCCGCCCTCCAGAGGTGGGCCAGCAGGGCGCGGCGGAGTGCGGGCGACGGTGACAGCATCTCGGCTGGCGGCGGACTGGTCGCGGGACTGCAAGTCCAGGCGGCCTGACTGCGCCGCTCCGCCCGGAGCGCACCACCTCTGCGGGAGGGGACCCCGCCGCCCCCGCCGCCCTCCGTCCGAGCTTGGGTTCCGACCAGATAGATCGACCTTCTGCTAATAAAATCTATCTGTGGCCACTATGATTGAGGCCATTATGTGACACGGGACAGAGAATCTGGAAGAGAAGCCCTAAAATACATAGGTTTTTCCCTCTTTTCTTGGTACGGCCCAGGGGAAGAGGGCGTGAACCGCAGGGACCAATCAGAACAACAAGTGGAAGCCCCCCCCTACCCCCGGGCCAATCAGCAGGGCGGTCCCTCCGCAGCCTTCTTAACCTGGGAGGTCCCCAGCCAATGAGAGAGCGGGGTTGGGGCACGTGCCGAGGCAGAGCCGAGGGACCCGCTACGCCCGCCCTCAGCCTGGCAGGACAGGTGCCCCGGGATCTGCGTGCCTCTCCCGATGCCCTTGGAGGGCGGAGGGCTGGAAATCTGCGGCTTGCTAGGCTCGTCGACCCCTTAGAGCCACACCGCGGGCATCTCCCCTCCGCTACCCTGGGCCACAGACCTTGGGTTGAACCTCTGGCCTCCAGCTTCCTGGCGCGGGGCCCAGCCGCCTCCTCCTTGGCGCGGGGCCAGCCAGCTGCCCAGTGTCTGCTTCCGAGCAGTTAGCGATCGATAGGAGATAAAAACCTAGCGGGTCTGTGCTTAGCCTCTGGCAGCAAAACCAGTTGTTCCTGGCCCAACCCCATGAAAATTTCAGTTTTCTCCGTTTGAGGTTGATGGACCCTCGAACATGTTTAAAACTCGGATTCTGAAGTCTTCTCTGACCCACTCTGTATATAGAAAGACCCTACTTTATCCCTAAAACACTGTCAGGGCTTTTCTCACCCTCTATTCCCCTGTGTTTATATTTCCTCCCGCATTGTGAATGGAGCATCTGCTTAGGAGTCTGCTCCCATGCCAATTCTGATCCATTGATAAGACACTGGGAAAATTAAGTAGTCTCTCTGTGTCTCAGTTTCCTCTTCCATTAAATGGAGGTAATAACAGGCACCTCAGAATGCCCCCATCACTCCTTTTCTACCAGATTACACCACTTAAGACCCATTGGAAAATTGAAATATTCAAAGAGCCAGGAACAGGAAGGGAACTACCTGTCATGTCTTAGAGACATAAAAAAAGCCATTTGGAATTGGTAGGTGGCTTTTTTTCTTCACCCTTAGAGAAGATCCTAGTCAGGTGGGCTCAGTTCATGTTGAAACAGTGTCACCCTGAATGTGGCCATTAACAAGAAGACACTAGAACACTAGGCAGTATTCAATCCAGAGCTCCAGCCAGGAGGCCTCTCGTGGGCACCTTGGGAAGGTTTGAGAGGGGGGAGCTTTAGGGTTAAGAGGACCTCGATTGCACACTCCTGGCCTGGGATCCCAGAGAAGTCTGGGATCTCTCTGGCCTTCTCTTCCCCTTCTGTAAAACATACCATACTTCCTCATCTTCTTCCAAAGAGCTTATTGTGAGATGCCAATTAACAGGTGATGTGAAATTTCCCCATTTTATTGGGGGGTGGCTAATAAGTTTGCTTTAGTGTTTATGTGGCCCTTCGCCTTACAGCGCCCCTGGATTGACACTTGGATCCTCCACTTTTAAAAATTAATGCACCGGGCTGGGGATATAGCTCAGATGGTAGAGTGCTCGCCTTGCAAGCGCAAGGCCCTGGGTTCAATCCCCAGCACCGCAAAATAAATAAATAAGTAAATAAATAAATGCACCGTCAAATCTAAGACATTTTGTCTAAGACATTTCACTTTATTTAAAAGAAGCCAATATACAGGATATAAAGGGCATGGTATTTTACAACAATACAGTACACAGGTCGGTTTCCGGTAGGATCAGTAGTCTTCCAGTGAGTACAAACCCTCCTCCCCCTTGATGTCAGACCCAGCTGGCAGACAAACAGCAACAGCGGGGCAGGGTGGGACTAAAAACCAGGTAGGGGCTGAAATGTCCACAAAGGGGGTCTTGGTCGGGGACCTGGCTTCATTTCTTTGAGAGCTTGGGAAGATGGGAGACAGTGAGGGGTGTGCCCATCATGCACTGGGAAGTCTTCCACTCAGGAAATGTCCCTCCCAGAGAGAGTCCGACTTTCCCCATACTCACTGGCTGACTCAGACACCCCACTCTACGAGAGTGGCCATCCAAGCTCAGTGGCCCAGGAGGACCAGGCGTAAGGAAACCCCCCGTATGATGGGTCCTTCGTCCAGAATTCTACAAGAGCACAGCAACTGCAGCCCTCGGCCTGAGCAGGCACAGCCAGGGCTGTGCTCTGGGCATTTTACGGAATTTCTAGTCCTGCCCCAGCTGCCCAACATCCTGGGACCCACTAAGGCCCGGTCCCAAGGAGCCCCATCACTACCCACACCCCACTGCTCCTCAGCCCTCTCCCAACACAGCCAAGATGGAAATGGGTCTGGGCAGATCAGTGCTAGGGCGCCTAATCAGAGCTGTCTCTACCAAATGCCCCCTTTCCACCCCCCCCCCAATTCTGAATTCCTTGCAACCCACCTGCCTCTGAAAGTGCCCCCCAAGACTTCCAAAGAATTGAGGGATCCGAGAAGGAAACAGGATGGAGCAGGACTACTCTCTGCCAAATGCGCTCCTGGGTGTGGATGAGGTCAGGAAGGCTCATCAGGGAGGGGGATGACTATATAAATCCAGCGGCAACATGCAGAATATCTTGTCCACAGAACGCTGGGCTACCACAACTGCCTACCCTAGATTAAAAAACCTTTCCTTTCATAAAAATAGATGAGAGTCTCTTGCTTTATAAATAGATTACATTTAGCTTAAGTTACACCTTATATTATCCCCTGCCCCGCCCCTCTCCTCCCACCCCAAGCCAAAGAAGTTTGACTCTCCCCTGTATCTGAGCTCCACCCTCAGGGCTGAGTCCAGGACAGGCTGGTCCCAGAGCCGAGACATATTGCCATGAGAAAGCAAGATGTGTTTGGAGTGTGTGTGTGTGTGTGTGTGTGTGTTTCACAACCAACCAGGGAGTCAAAGGATGCTACTTTCCCTGCTGCTCCCCGATCCTGTTATGTGTAAAACCCCCAAAGCTGGGAGAGTGGGAAGGAGAGAGGACAGCTCGGGAGAGCCCATCAGAGAACATTCTAAAATACCAGTGTCAATATGACACCAGGCTTAGAAATAGAAAACAACAAAAAAAGTATTTACAGCTTTACAAAGGACGGACCAGCTGGTCCCAACTGGGCCACGTGCTGCCCCAGTGAGCAGTGGGGTCTTTCTTGGCAAGCTGTGGGCTCGTGGTGAGGAGTCAAGCAGGGCCCACTGGCAACCAGCTTAGAAAAGAATGGAGTGGAGTGGACGGCGACCAGGCGGAGACCCAGGGCCCTGCCTGGGAGGCAGGCGCCACACCCAGCTCTCCTCCCACACCCCCTGCCCGCAGCCTCCAGAGGAAAGCAGGTGTTGGCAGCCAACAGGGACTCTCAGGCCAGGGTCCCTCTCTGGGCCCTGCCATTCTCGTACTCCCTAGACGAATCAGAGCACCCTAAGGACAAATGGCCTGTGGACGAGGGGGAAGCAAGAATAACACCACAGTGGCCTCGGGCCCAGCGCTATCCGGCCGCCTTACCGCCCTAACTGCAGACATGCTGTCACCCTCCCGCCACCTTGAAGAACAACCCAGGGCTGGCTCCCACTCAGCCGGCCATCTCCCATCCCTCAGCCCTGGGCTGGGGAGACCCCCGCGGGCAGCCATCTTCCTGCCCTCATGGACATGGGAAAGCTCGTCAGCAGCTGAGGTCTAAGCCCAACTGGCTCCAATAACCTTTGGTTAAAATCAAAATAAAACAACAACAACAATAATAATGATCAGATATGTTTGAACCCTGTAACCTTTAGAACGAGGGTCAGTGAGGAGGAGGGGAGGGGCTGGCTCTCTCCCAAAACCTCGATCCCTCCAAGTACCTGCCAAAGGACCTGTCTGGCTAACGAGAGGTGACGAGGACAGAGCCGTGCAGCCAGACTGCACAGAGAACCAGCAGGACGCTCCCCGAAATAAAACAAAGGGGAAAGCTCATGAGAAAGACCCCCGGACTCCGATGACTCACATCAGCTGACATTCTCTACACATACCGATGAACGTCATGCACACCTGGGGAAGTGGGAGCAAGAAGGCCCGCGATGGCCAGGGGCGGGGCAGGGGGTCAGGGACCCACCAACCCTCTCCTGCCCAGAGCACTCCTCAGCCCCCACAGGGCAGTGTGGGCAAGGGAGTCCTGGCCCTCGGGCATGTTTTGTTTCTTTGACCTCCAGGGGGAGCTCCTGGGCCAACCAAAGCCAAAAATGGGCCACCACCCACTGTCAGGGACACAGAAACCAGGAGAAAAGCCTGCTCCATGGTTCCCAGCAGACTTGGTGGGGGGTCTCAACAAGGGCCCTTCAACCCAGGCCCACTCAAACCTTGGGGAGATACTGGCTCAGATGAACTCCCCAACTGGCGGGTAAAGTGAATGACGGAAAGAGGCTGGCATGTGTCCATGTGTCTGTCCATGAGCAGAACAGGGACGGCTCCCACCGGAGCTCTCCTCGGCCACCTCCAGACGCTGACCCACCAGCAGGCCCTGCCACCTCCCTCTGCTTCCCTTTCCAATGCCTCTTTCCTGCCAGTGGCCAAATGCCAGGTGACCACAGAGCAGTGGAAAACCAAGATGGCAGCAGGCGGGCACCAACCGGGGCTCCGCCATGGACGGAATGGGCACCAGGCCTGGCCCCTTCAGACTTTCTCACAGAGAAATTACAGAACTATAAATCCTTATTGTTGGCTGGAGAGGGAGAGGAGAACATCAAGTCATCAGGACAATAAAAGCGCCATAAGCCCAACCTAACCCCACAAAAGTCCCCAAGAAAGCCAGTAGTCAGGTGGAGTGGGCCTTTCAGGAAGGCAGGCCTCACTCCCAACCCGACCCGCCCCCACACCCCGCAGCCAGCGCCCACCCTCCGAGGCTGGGAGGGAGATCGCCCAGCCTCGGCCTCCCTCCCAGTGCTGGGGGAGAACCAGGAGTCGGAGAGGACCCGCCATCCAGGAAGATATAAGGCAAGCTGCTTATTGTCTTGTTTTTTGCATAGTAGTTTAAACACAGTGAGGCTCCACCCCCACCCCCACAGTGCCTTGTCCCTCTGCTTTGCCACTAAATCCAAAACAGAAAGTAAAAATTGGTCTTCCCTCCCTTCCTCCCACCCTTCTCTCTCTCAGTGAGTGAGAGCTTAGGAGGTCCCCACCAAGGCGGAGGCCAAAGCTCCTTCCTGGGAAGGCCAGCGCTCCAGGCGTCAGTAACGGAGAAAGGGAGGGCAAAGCTCATGGCCAATCAGAGGAGCAGGTGGGAGGGTAGAAAACCACGTGATACCGGCCTGGGCCCGCCCTCACCTTGGAGTTTTGTATAAAAACACCTGCTAGGAATAATTCTTTGGAGCTCAAAGTGGCTCAGCTTAAGGGAGAAGGCACAGTTCACACTGCATCCTCCGACAGAAGTCTGCATCTGTAATGTGGAGAACGAGAGAAATTGACAGCACCATTCCTTGGGTGGGGTGGATGGAGAGGGGCACTGGTCGTGGGGGTGTGGAAGGAAGCAGCGGTCCCTCGGGGCCTCCAGAGAAGGGAGGGCAGAGGAAGTCTGTGGGTGAGGGCCGGAGCCCACTCGGAGGAGCCTGCCCGGCCCCGTGGAGAGAAGGGGCCGGGGGCCCATCATCAAGACCACCAGGCGCCTGGGCTCCATCATCAGCTGACCATGGGCTCCACATCCCCCTCCCGCTCCAACTCGTCTTGGATTTCATCTGTGCTTCCTGAGTCGCTGCTGGCCACCGAGCTGGGGGACGGTGAATTCCTAGAAAACATGGGGGACCAGGGGACAGTCAGCAGCGTGGGGCTTCTGGGGGTTCAAGGGGCAGGATCGCTGAGCTGCCACTCCCATACAGGGTGCCCTCGGAGGGGCCTGCCCTAAACCCTGCCCTTGCTCTGCTGTCTCTCAGAACCTTCGAGCTCATGAGCTGAACTTGGCTCTAGGCCTCCTGAGTCCCGTGCCCCAGCCTCTACTTGCTCTGGGTGCTGGGTTCACCAGGCAGAAAGCTCCCTGGGAGCAGGGCCATGGATCAAGCTTGGTTCTTACCCTGCAATCATCCAATACAGGTCCAGGCACATAGTAGGCGCCCAGTAAACCCCAAATTACCCAGAGTGGAAAGGGAGGCTACCCCGGATGGAGGTTAACAGCACTGTACTGCATTCTGGCTCCATCGCACTTGGCTGGAGGGACAGGGGAAGCTGTTTCACTGTTGCCTATGGTAACGGTGTGTTCTGGGGGTCCCTGAGTTAAAGGCAGGACAGGCTGAGCCGAGGCTCTCACTTGCCACCTCTAGCTCTTATACAGTGACAGCCATCGCCAGAGAAAGGATGGCAGTCAGTACGTATGTGTGCCGCAGGTTATCAGCACCTCTGTCCCCCAACAAAGCTGTATCCTGAAGGCCAGGGCTTGTTCTTTGTGTGCAATGCCTGACACATGTCAGTCTCCTGGGGACAGACCCCTCTAGCCCTGGGTTGGAAGATGGGGAAGGAAGGAGGGAATTCACGTCCTACAGACAAATGGGAGCCCACGTAGCCACAGCAGGGGAGGCCCCCCTCCCCCAGGCGCCCTGAGTGCTGAGGCCCTGGCTGTTCGTCTCTGGATCCCCAAGGCCTGGCACACAGTAGGCCTTTGGCGAGTACCCACTGAATCAGTGGGGCAGGTGGCTGTGGGACGAGCTGTGTAAGTCCCCTAGCACATAGTAGGTGGGCCTATTCACGGATGCACAGGTGGTTGTACGGGTGGGTGGATGGACAGACAGACGGGCTGGGAAGGTGAAACTTGGCAGGTGGTCAGGTGCAGCCCCAGGAACCCCCCAGGACCCGCCCCTGAGCGCGGGGAGGTCGGGCGCACCTGTCGGCGGAGCCCTTGATGAGCCGCCGGCAGGTCTCCATCTGCACGTCCAGGCCCCGCTTCATGCTGCACATCTCCATGTACTCGTGCAAGTGCCGGTTCATGTCGCTCTTGGCTGTGGCCAGCTCCAGCTGGAGGGACCCCAGGGAATAGCGAGGACCAGGTCATCTTGTAGCCAAACCCCGGAGACCTCCCTCCTCTCCCCCTCTCTGGAGGCCACATGGAAGCCACTGAGTACCAGGCCCTCAGGACCCTGCTTGCGGGACACTGGCCCCCTCGCCCTCTGCTGCGTGCACACTGGTCCACAACCTTTGCAAGTGCTCTGGCCAAGGGGAACGGCTGCCTAGCAACCCCAGAGGCAGCCCATCCTGAGAGTGCCACCCAGTCCTGGCAACTCCCCCATGCTCGGCACCTCTGGGCTCCTTCATGGGCCTAGAACAATCCTCAAGTCTCTCCTGTGGCCAGGCATGGTGGCGCACGCCTGTAATCCCAGCACTTGGGAGGCTGAGGCAGGAGGATCATGAGTTCAAAGCCAGCCTCAGCAACTTAGTGAGGCCTAAGCAACTCAGTGAGACCCTGTCTCTAAATAAAATACAAAATAGGGCTGGGGACGTGGCTCAGTGGCCGAGTGCCCCTGGGTTCAATCCCCAGTACCAAAAAAAAAAAAAAACTCTCCTATGGTTCTGGCCCTTCTCCTCTACCAAACGGGACTTCCTCCAGGGAAGGCACTGAAATTCTCTCTCTCCAGCATGAGGATGGCATTAACCCTCTCTTATAGAAGTGGTCATGAGCACGGCCTCTGGAGCCGGACAGAACAGGCTTGTGTGCTGCGTGAGGCGTGTGAGAGTCACTGGCTTCTTTTAACCTCACCTCCCCCTCTGTGTTATGGGTACACAATTGCTACAACACGGGTGGCCGTGAGGACACTAGGCTCGTGTACCTGCGAAGGGCTCAGCCCATGCCTACTGACATTCCAGACCAGACTCTCTAGGGCAGCATGGGTCACCACGCCATCTCACAGACCAGGAAGCGAAGGCTAAGCAGGGTGTGGCCCCAATGCCAGGCAGGGAGCCGGGACCTCCCATGTGGGCTCCAGGGCCTGAGCCCTCACCTCGATCTGGCCGATCGTCTCCTGATACTCCTTGTCTCTCGTCTTGAAGAAGGATTCAGTCTCGTGGATCAAGTTGCCCAAATTTTCCTCTTGCTGGGGAAGCAACAAAACGGACAATTAGACTGAGTGGTGGAGGCGTCACGGGAAGGACAGGGATGAGGGATCCTGGATAGGCACAGCACCCGCCCCCCGCAGCCGTGGGGTCGCCAGCCCCGCGCCCACCTCGCCCTGAAGGTCGATGCTTGGGTTGCAGTTGGTGAAATCTTCCCAGAGCAGCAGCGTGTCTTCGTTCTCTTCCCATGTGAGACTGTCACAGTCGTCATCGAAGTCAAAGGTCTCCCGCCTGGGGGTGACATCAGAGGGCATACTGAACAGAAAGCCAGGTTCCAGGGGCCCTTACTGGGGACAGAGAGGGACACCCTCCAATAGGTGTACCCTGCCAGGCTGTCCTCAACAAAGACGGGGGTGCTGGAGGCAGAGGACTTTTGTCACATCCAAAAAGAGTTCAGCCCTTAAAATGCAGAAGCTCTTTATGCTTTATTTGTACAACTTATAATATATATGCATATTTTTTGAAGATGCCAGGCTTTAATCAATGGAGACTAGAGAGATCCTCCTCTCAAGTCCAATATTGTGGGTTTTGTCTTGTTTTGTTTCCGGCAGCGCCTGGACGGCCCCGAGAGGGCATTCTCAAAGACATTTTCATTATGAAATATAAATATGAACAAACCCTGTATTAAAATGCAACCGATTCCACCCACAAAGCAATCCTGTGAGGCGGGCAAGATGATCACCCCCCTTTTACAGGTGAGAGAATGAGACTCGGGGATGCTAGGTGGCCTTCCAGACTCAGACATGCTGCAAACTGGATTTGAATGAAAAACCTGAGTGACTTTAGAGCCTCCCTACTGGCCACAGCTGGAAGGAGGGTGACCAAGCGTGGAGATTTGCCCAGGACTAAGGGATCCCCAAGATGCCGGGGTGCCCCAACAGGAGGGGACATGAACAATATTCCATCCAACACACCCACTGCGGGGAGTCTAGGACTTGAACACGCAGTGGCGTGGAGGGCAGGATCCTGTCTCCAGACTGCCCCCCCCCCCGTGGGCTCCCCCCATGCCCGCACTGCCGTCAGCTCCCTCCTGGATCTTTTAGGGCACTGTCCCAACCATCCCACACGGAATGGGTTAGGGACAGTCGCCCAGAATTTCTGGTAAAAAGCCGCCTCCAGCCCCTCCAGCGCCCCCTAGAGTCAGGCTGGGCTGGTTCCCTACCCAGCAGCTGTCCCTGCAGGGGCCTGTAGGTGGCTCCATGAGTCCAGGGACAAGAGCTGGGGCTGGGGAGTCGGGGCGAGAGGGAGGCGCCACCAGGAGCCCCAGGTCAACCCATCATGGTTCACATACCCCACTCCTGACTTCACTTCCTTCCCAGCGCCTGGGATCTGAAGGCCACCCGGCCATGGGATAGCGGGCCAGAACTGGCAGGAAGATGCGCCAGGACGGCAAGAGCCTCCCCACCCCCGGTGGCAAAGAGGAGGAGGGCTGTCCCCAGCAGAGGCAGCAAATTCCTCCTCCTCTCCTTGGTCTGAAGCCCAAGCAACTGATTGGGATCAAAACAAAACAGCACTGACATGGGTGCATCCTTCAAAGACTTCGCTAGAACTGGCCCGGAGCAGCCTCTGGCTTGGGCCTGGGCCCACAGCTCGGGTCACATTCCCTCAGAGGGACAGCCAGGGCGCCTACTGGGTCCTCACCACCTCGCCTGGGACTGCAGGGTGGAGGCTGAGCAAAATGATCAGAGGATTTTCCTTTTTTATTTTTTAGCGAAGGCTTTGCAGTCAGATGGACGTAATGAGATTCTGAGCCCAGGGCAGGCCTGCGGCACTGCTGCGAGGGCCTTGCCTGACTTGGACCCGAGCACGCTTCTCACACGCAGGGGCCACCTACGGGGGGCTCTCCTGGTCAGTGATTTCTCCAGAGAAGCCCCTTGGCTCAACCACGTGGAGCCTGCCTGGGTCTCCGTGGCGTTCCACGCCGTCCGAGGCTCAGGGATGCCACACACATTCAGAAAACCTGGACCCAACCCATGCTTCCTTTCAAAACGCCCTGTGTCCGCAGGAGATGAGAACGCGGGAGCCGCGTCAATCAGAGTCAATCAGAGTCTAGGGGGCTCCTCGTCACTCCCAAATAGCACACCTCCAAAACGCAGCCCATCTGAGTTCTGCTGAGAGGCAATGGTGGCCCCAGGGAAGAAACAGGCCGGGGACGTCCCAGCCAGACGTCCCCGGGGACATCCGGGGCCAGCTCCTGCCCCTGCCCCTCATCTGCCCAAGTCAGCTGGGCTCAGGGAACAAGGGCCAGGGACGGGCAGTGAGGCAGAGATGGAAGAGGGACCGCTCCCCTAGCATGGGGGCCAAGTACTGGGCCAAGAGCCGGGGCCCCCCGCCCCCCCACCCCGCTCTGTCCTGATCCTCGCCCCGCAGCCCCTCTCTGAGCCTGTTTCCTCCTCCGTAGGACAAAGGGGCCGGTGGCATGCTCATGGACTATGTGATGCCAAGCCAGCCTCGCAGCTGGGAGCCCAGGGACAAGCTGAGTTCTCAGGGTCCCAACCGCAAGGGACTCCAGAGAGAGAGCAGGCCAGTGGGCCAGGGGAAAGGCAGACCCCACAGACCAAGGCCCACCCAATGCCCACAGCTGACCTGCTGCCCCCCTACACCCCACTGTAGGGTACCATGTGGATTAAAGACGCATCTGGGTCAAGAACACAGTGTGACTAGGCCAAGGCCACACTGCCACGCTGGACGCAGCTCAGCCATACTCAGGAGGGTCTGGAGGCCAGCGCTCAGTGGGGGTGGGAGGGAGCCCTGAAGACGAGCACCTGCCAATTTCCTGCAATGGCAGTTGTTAAGCTACTAATGTGACCCCACTGGACCCGCACACAGGTAGCACCTGTGCAGTCAGCTTCCCAGAGCTGGTACCGGCTGGCTCTGGCCAGCACTGACCATGCCCGGCCGACTCTGCCATGACGGGGCAGCCCTTGGTGGTGAGATAGCACTCCCCAGACCAGTCCAGATCTGAATCCCAGGCACCAGCTGAGCAGACTGACTCTCTTCCCCTCTCAGAGTCCCAGTTCCCCTGACTACAGGAGAGGAGCAATGACCCTGCCTCCTAGGCCAAGTGTCCAGAGTCAACTCGTGCCCCCAGAGCAGCACCCTCAGCAGGGAGGACGCTGGAGAATGCCGCGGCCCTTCCCAAGGTGGTGAGGAGGCCAACCCAGCCAGCCCACCACGGCAGAGTGGCGGAGCAGGGTGCCTAAGGCCTGATGAGGAACAGCCCACGAGGTGGCCTGGCCGCTGTACCTTGGTGCCTTGTGGATTCGAGACTTCTACAGGCACCGACCCTTCTCCACATGATCAGGGAGGGGACGGCCCAGCCCCTTCATCCCACGGCCAAGATCAGCCCCCTCCCCAGCCCAAGGCAATGCCCTCCTCCAAGCTCTCTCTGGGGGTGAGCATCCTAAAAGAAAGGACAGAGCGGGGAGGAGGTAACAAGATCACCACGCACAGCGCAACCCGTGTCCAAATCTAGCAGCTCTACCCTGCTGTCCACTGCGCCCTGAGCCCAGGGACACCTCGTCTTCTCCAGCTTCCAACCGAGGCTGAACTATGACTGCTGAAAATGAACCCCAATCCTTCCAGAACACCACACAGGTCAAACACGCCGTGGGTCCTCTCGGCACCAGGGCCCCTCGGCACCCCTCCCACCCGCAGCCCACCCGCCGCCCGGGCGCAGACACTCACAGCTGGTTAAACATGCGCTTCATCTCATCCGTGATGTTCATGGAGCCGACCTCCTCATCCGAGAACCGGTTCACCTCCCCATCCTGCTCGGAGATGTCATCGTCGGAAGTCACCTTGCGCTCTTTCTTCTTGGGGACCACCTGGACCGGAAGGGAAGAGATCAGGGTAACAGGGGGCTGGGATGGAGGGTGGGGGTGGGCTGGAAAGGAGACCGCATCTCGGGGAGCGATGGAGCGTGGCTGGGGCCAGCCACTGCAGGGAGGTGCGCAGGTCCTCTAAGAAGCAGGCGGCGTTAGCAGGAAGCGTCAGGGGTGACATGCGGGGCAGGGGACACAGGCGGCCGGACCCTGCCCAACACCGGGAGGCCTGGCGGGCAGGCCATCCCAGCTCGCCCTTCACCAGAAGGGCAGCTCCACGATCCGAGGCAGAGGAGGACCAGACGGGGCACAGGGGTGTCTCAGCGCCAGCCGCGAAGACCCCCAGAGAGAGGCCAGAACAGCTCTGTGCCCCCAGAGCATGCAGAGCAGCAGACGGATGGGCGACCAAGATCCACAGCGTCCACCAAGCAGACAAGACAGGAGCAAAGGAACAGCACGTGGGACCCCTGCTCCCAGCACCGAGGGGCCCAGGAGGCCAGACCTCGCCCAGCCGTGTCTAGAGTCACGCACGTGAAGCGACCGTACACCACAGTGCCCTGGGCTCAAGCAGAAGCCAGATCACGACCCGACGCTCAGGAAGCAGCCTTCAGAGAACCACAGCTGCAGCACCCCAGCCCTCTCTGGGGACAGCGCCACCAGCGCTAACCGACCGCCATCTCTCAGGGCTTGCCCACACTTTCAGTTAGGTCTGGGGGGTCTTCAGGGGCATGAAAACCAGTCACAGGCCTCAGCTCCTCCCCTGAATCCTGAGGCCCAGCTGCCAGGGCTCAGCCAGCTCCACCAGGTCTCCCCACAGGGACACCACCAAGGGGACCACGCCCAGTCCTGGCACCCACGAGGAGGTGGGAAGGGAGGCAGTGGACACGGTGTGGGTCAGAGGACGAGTCCTGGAGGCCAGGACCCAAGTCCTGGCCACTCTGCCACTTCCTTCCTTGGGCACAGCACAGAACCTCCCAGGCCTCGGTCTCCTGGGCCGGGGATGAAGAGTCGGGCAGTCGGGGGCCTACAAGTCCATGGTCCCTAGGTCTGCGCTTTCCTGGGGAGGCCGGAGGGGCGGGTGAACGCCACCTCTCGGGAAGGGGTGTGGGGGAAGGACAGTCAGCCGGGCAGTGGCGGGGCCAGAGCTGCTGTGGGAGGTGAGGGTGGCGTGGTGAGCGGGAGGCCCTAGTCACCTGGAAGATCTTGGACACGTCTTCCGAGTTCCGCTGCTGTGCGACATCGCACAGCTTGGCCGTGATATCGATTCGGCGGCAGATGTCCATGTCCACCTTCATGGCCTTTTCTTGGATCTTTGTGTCCAGGTCTGTCATGGGCTGCAGGGAGATCAGCAGGGGTTACGTGAGCGAGGGACGGAGCAAGCATGGGGGGGGGCTGGGCGGAGAGGTGGGGAGACCCCAGGTGTCGGGGGGAGGCCCCGGGGGTCCAGGGGCCTGGAGCCTGTCCTGTGGGTGGAGGGTGGGGTCAGCGCTGCTGGGCCGGGGAGAGTGTGCGGGCCTCAGGGTGAGGATGGGAGTGTGCTGGTGACCCGGGGCCGCGAGGCACCCTCGGGAAAGGACGCAGTCGAGTTTGTTAAAGCAAAGGAAAAAGACAGACACCCCCCTCGAGAGTCGCCTCTACTTCCCCACTGGCACACTCCACCTGTCCCCCACGCAGCGTGCCTAGCCAGGCCACTAGCTCTCGCCTGGATTCCTCCCACAGCTGGCAGTGGGGGCTCCTGGGCCCCCAAGACTTCTCCCAGCCACACGCAGCCGCTGGCCCTGAGCACCAGGCGCCCCGCCAGCCGAGGCACCCACACACAGTGCTTTTCTCCAGCGGGCTCACCCTACATCTGCCACTGCTACGAGGTGGCAAGGAGCCCGGTCCTAGGGCCAGAAGGCTTTGCTGCCAGAGGGGCCCCAGACTCCGGAGGACGCACCCTGGCCTCTCCTGACACAGCACAGCAACCCTGCTGGGCCCGGAGCCTCACAGGCCAGCTCAGCCCAGACCACACCGCTGCCCCTGCCCACCGCGGGGCCAGCCGGGAAGGAGTGGAGCCACGCACACGCCACCTAGGAGCCCGGCAGGGCGGATGGGTTAAGCAGCAGATTAATGCATCTCTACTCAGACCGGGAAGCGGCCGTGGGAGGGCGGGAGAGGGCGCCTGGTCCCCATGATGCATCCGTCACCCTAGGACAACGCAGCCAGCCAGGACTCTAACTAGAAGCCGAGCTCGGAGCCTCGGAGTGAAGGAAGCGTTTGCATGATGGTGTGGGAGAGGCGATGGCGCTGGGACGGCGGTGGCACTTACGTCACTCATGAGCCCCTTGAACACCACCAGCTCGGCCTTGAGCCGCTCGATCTTCTCGTTCATCTCCTCCTGGATGGCGTCGGCCTCCTGAGCCGCCTGTGGACAGAGAGAGCGGGCGTTAGGGGGCGGCTCTGGAGGCCAGGGAAGGGGTGCCGAGGACAGCGTCCACTGGGCCCTACCGACCCCTCCAAACACACCAGAGCAGCGTGACGGCATGGGAAGAACCGCAGCCGCTGGCAGCACAGACGAGCAGGCCCAGGTGCAGAGGAGGCCCCGGGCAGGTAAAACCACAAGGCTGGACCATGTGAAACTGCCAGGGTCTGACCACCTCTGCTCTTGAAAAGGACCACGTCACACATGTCAGCCTAGCATGTGACACACCCATGACACACTGTGGGGGGGGCTGCAGGTGACCTTGACAGTTCTCTGTGCTTCTCTAATTTTCCAAATATCTGACCATGAACACGTTAGGTTCATAAAGAAGGAACACTTGGTTATAAAGGAAAGAGGGATGCTTCCCTCCCTTCGCACACTGATGAGCACTTCAGTCCGTCTCTTCCTTAGGAAGTGCATTAAACATCACAGAGCGATTTTGTTTGTTTGTTTGTTTGTTTGTTTGTTTGTTTTGCACTGGGGATGGAACCCAGGCCTTGCTAGGCATGTACTCCACCACAGCTCTGTCTCTGGCCCAGGTTTTACAGCATCTTGAAAGAACTCTCCATGACTTTTCCCGGGGCAACTGCTCTTGTTCCCATTTGACAGAGAGGCAAACAGAGGCCGAGAGGTGAAATGGGGTGCTCAGGGTTCCCACAGACGGTAAGCCAGTCGGAGCGGCGAGGGGAACATCCTCAGTGTTTGCTGTGGAGCCTGCTCAGGCCGGAGACCCACCTGGTGAGGTGACCTCTGGCTCTCTCCAGTTCCAGCTTAGGGAACCACAAACTGAGGTTCAGGGAACTTAGGGCCCACCTCGCCCAACTCGGGTGGGAGACAGAGAGGTGTCACTGGCTTGGACCAGCCAGCAGGAGGCAGGCTCCCCACCCTGGGTGGAGTTTATCTGTCACCTGTGCTGGGCCACTCCTAGCTCAGGCAGAGCAGGTGTGGAGGGGACCCCTTGGCTCCCGTGGTGAGAGACTGAGGCAGCAGAATGACCAGAGAGCAGGGCCTGTGCGGGGAGTCATTTTCCAGCTTGGCCCCCGAAGCCTGGGTCCCTTGGCTGTCCCGCCTGCCCCTCGTGTTGGGGACCTCCCGGGCTCTTACCTCCTGCAGCGTGTCCACCATGGTCTGAAGGTTCACGCGTTTGGCCACCTCCTCCTCCCATCTGCAAAAGCCAAGAGAGCAGGGGGTCAGAGCGAGACTTCCTTGTGTCTATGTGGCCCCAGAACCAACCCCAGGCTTGTCCCTAGGCTGGGCGGGGGAGGCACTCAGTGACCCCATCCCCTCCTGTCCTCCCGGAGCTCCCAGCCAAGGGTGGTGGTGCAGGAAGAGCTGGGTTGACACTGACCATAGTAGCCATTGGTGACAGGTGTCACTGTCAAGACACGAGGATGGCACTAGGGGGACGGCCCAGAGGGTCACCACCCTTCAACTGCAAAGTGTCCTGCAGATGCTGCTGCTCCTGGGCTGCAGTCACAGTGGTGCCTGGGCCTCAGTGCGGGGAGCACCCGCTCCGCCGGGCACATCTCTCACCACCAAGAAGCACGCCCGCCACCCCACGCGTGGCCGTGGCCGAGCCTATTTGCTTTGCAGCCCCAGCTCACCAACACGGAAATCTCCTACATGGGTGTCGTTACCCCATTTGCAGATTGAAAACCAAGCTCAAAGAGGTCGGGTGTCTTGCTCAAAGACACACAGTGGGTACAGCCAGGATTCAAACCCAGATTGCTTTATTACATGGAAACAAAACCAACAAATTCAGCTCCCGTTTATCTAGCGTTTATTAAATGCCAGGCCCTATTCTAAGGGCACCTGCCAATTATTTCATTCAGGCACACGCTGTTGAAAGGACAGGGAAGGAGAGGGGGTGCAGACACGTGGCTTCCACACACCCCCAGCATTAACAGCAGGATGGGTGAGTGGTCCCCTGGGCCACAAGCTGACTGCCACGCCAGCTCCTTTTGGAGACTCCTTTGTAGCCGGCACCTTTCACACAAGCTAATAGGTCCCTGCACACGTGGGAGGCCACGTGCCCAAGGTAGGGCCAGGGCGGGGAGCCTGGATCCCGGGGAGGCTCCAGGCTGACTGCTCAGCGCCCCCTGTGGGGCTCCCCAGGGACCAGGAGCCTCAGAGGCTGAGGCCAGACCTGGTCTCCCACCAGCACCTCCTCCCTCCCTGGGGGGGTCGTTTCCTTCCCTCCCCCACCGGGCCAGACAGAGGAGCTCTGTGTCGCCTCACCCCCAGCCGCCCTCCCTACAAGGCCACAGAGCAAGGAGGTCTAGAAGCCTTTTAGGAGGCTGTCGGCCCAGCTAAAAATAGGCCAGGAGAGGGATGGGGGGAGCGGTTACGTCACCGGCTTTTGGAAACAAGAGAAAACGATACTGTTTGCACACACACAGGAAAATTCCTCCGCTCTCGGCTCCCAGGACGCACGTTGTCCTGTCGGCTGTAGCTGGCCGGCCTACACCTGCTGTGGCCCCAGGGGCTGGACTAGGGGCAGCAGGGCGGGACGGGGCTTCTGCTGGCACGGGAGGGAGGACACAGGGCACTCAGAGGGTCGGGGCCCAACCGGAGAGACAGAGACGGAAGTGTACAGGGTTTGCCCAAGGTCAGGGGCAAGGCTAAGAGCCCGTGTCCACCTCTCACTGAGGACAGGCCCCATGTGGGGGATGGGGATGCCAAGTGGGGAGAAGTTCCCAGGTCACCTTACTGCATGGGGCACCTGGGGCTCCCCTCAGGGCAGGTGAAGGCCCAGGACACTGTCCCCAGCCTAATCGTCTCTCCTGGCCACTCTGCTCAGTTCCAAAGCTGCTGAGCAGAGCGGGTACAACGGAGTCTGAGTGTGGCGCTTCCAGGGCCAGCCCCGCCACGGTCCTCACAGCACCAGGAGCAACAGCACCAGGAGCAACGAGGGCCGAAGAGTGACACCCCTGCCCCAGGTGGGGCTATGGGAATGAGACCACCTCACCTTGCCCTTGAGCAACCACCTGGTGTGGAAGGCAGGGCAGGGGCCAACAGGCCCCCTGCACAGCTGGGGAAAATGAGGCACAGAGAGGGAAAGTGACTTGCCCCAAATCAACCCCAGGCGAGAAGGGAGCGAGTCTGTGACCTCCAGAGGGTATTGGTGCCAGACACAGCTGGGTCCCACATGTGTGGCTCAGCGCCTTTTACACACATCATCTGCTTGGCTGTGGATTACTAACCCTCTTTGGTAGAGAATTTTTATCTGGATCCATTTTGCAGATGAGGGAGTAGGAATCAGAGAGGCAAAGTAATTGCCAAAGGTCACACAGCAAGTATAGCGCTGGGACTCGAACCCAGCCCAGGCTCTGAAGCAGACAGTTGCAAATAATGTGCACAGGAGTCACTGGGCGATCTTGCCACCAAGCAGACCCTAACTGAGACCCAGCTCCTGGTGAGGCTGGTCGGCAGGTGCATGCAATGGCCAGGCTCTGACAACCCTCCGGTCGGGTGCCTCCACCTCAGCCCTCGGCCCCCATCCTAAGCCCAGCAGCCACGCCCCCAGAGTATCTCCAAGCTGCCCCAACAGTGTGCTGCCCGGAGGGGTCATGGGCCTCTTTGCAAAGCCAGGCTGGGTGGGTGGGCAGCTGGCTTGCGGCTCCCGGAACATCAGAGACAGGCTCTGCTTGTGGATGGCAGCTGGCCGCCCAGGCCCGGGCCGTCACCCTGGAGGACATCCCTCCCAGCAGAGGCTCAGGAAGACCTGGCTCAGCCGGCTGCAGTGTTGACGATGCAGAAAGTGCCTGCCCTTCAGCGACTGGCTGGCTGGGGTGGAAGGGCCAGACGTGATGAGGCTCTGACAGCGCCCTAGACATCCCCTGCCCCGGGTCTGTCCAGAGCAAGGCTTCAGCAGAGGTGCCTCAGGCAGAGGGAGGAGCCCAGGGGAGGAGAGGGCGCAGGAAGGCCCGGGCAAGAGCGCCACCAAGAGGGGGCGCACCTGCCACCAGTCAGCGGGCAGCCGTGGTTTCTGAAGCCTTCCCCTCCTACTCTCCACCCCAGTCCAAAGCTGGGCAAAGGATTTGGCCAAAGTCATCACTGCTACTTAATGGTGGAGGCTGGATTCGAACCCAGGTCTGCCCAATCCAACTTCCGGGCCATCTTGGGTGGGAAGGGACTTCTGTGAATGTGAGCTGAAGGCACATGGGGTCACTTAGAGACCACCTTTGGGGCACCAGGCTGGGCATCTTCACGAATCTCCCGCCGCTGTCCACCCTTCCCGGGGCCCCACTTGGAGGAGGGAAGGGAGAAGGGGGACGTCCCCTGACTACTTTGGGGCAGTTCCCAGGTAAGGCACCTGCCCACATATCCGTATGTGAAATACCCTTAATCCCCCAAGGATCGTCCGCCCCTGGTCACAGACCGAGGCCCAGGCTTAGCTCACTCTTTCCTCTCCTCCTCCCCCTCCTCTGCTCCTAAGATCCCATCCCTCCCCCCAGGCTAGTCTCAAATGTCGTCTCCTCCCAAGCCTGGATCCACTTCAACGGCTTCCGTCCTGGAGCTCCTGGGGTGAGGGAGTGGCTCAGCGTGGCCCAGGGTTACAGCTCTCACCCGGGGGTGCCAGGGACAGGGACGCCCTGCAGTGGGGCCACCTCCACCTCATCCTCACCACCCAGGGGTGGCCGGAGCCCACCTTGGGACGTCCCAGGCATCTGGGGCCCTGGCTGACGGGGTGAGGGGACAGGAGTGTGTGAGACGCCCGCTGCTGGTGGGGAAAGAGGCACGTGGGAGGAGCCGGGCCACGCGGGGGGGGGGGGGGGGGGGGGGGGGCGGCCCGGGCCCCGGCGCCCCGGGGGCCGGGGGGGGGGGGGGGGGGTGGCGCTGTCCCTGTACCTGCAGCCCCTGGGTCCTCGGTGAGGAGCTGGGTGGTGGCTGACCGGACCTAGTGAATGACTGGGGGGCCCCCTGCTCGCCCTGCCCCTGGAGCGCCCTCCCCAGCCGGGGGTCCCGGGAGCCACTGCCCAGCCCAGCCACGCACTGGCTCGGAGCCCCTCAGGGAGGGACAGGCCGGCGGAGGGGCGGCCAGGGCAGGAAGCAGGCCTGGGAAGAAGTCCCTCTCCCACTGCTCAGAGCCCTCCGGGGCCAGAGGGACAGGCAGGGACGCCAGGACAATAGCGCGGGAGAGGAAATGACTCCACAAAGGCACCGCAGCCAGCTCCAGGGCCTCGGCCACCATCTTAGCGACACAGGCACACACGTGGGAGGATGGTGGCCAGGAGGGGGAGGTGACAGCGCCGGCCGGCCAGATGTGGTCTCCCTGCATTCCTGAGGAGCCGCCGCTGGGACCACGTGACTGACGAGAAGTCTCAGCTGGCCACGGGGGGAGGGGGCAGCTTCCGGCAGCCCCCTCCCCCCGCCGCCGCCCGCCCCTCCCCCATCGGCTCAGGGTGACACAGGCTCGGAAGAAGCCCACAAAGCCTGGCCCACGGGGGGCGGAAACCCAGGCTGAGGCCAAGGGAGAGGGGCCGCTGACTCACAGGGCTCTCACTTCCTGTGCCGGCGGAGAGGGGCTGTCGCTCTGGCGAGGGAGGAAAGTGGGCGCAGCCCCGGCAAATAGTTCAGATGCCAGCGACAGCCGGGGCTCCTGGGAGAGAGTCCTGAGACCCCTGGGCAGCAAGGGGCAGTTCAGTCCCTGCTCCACCACTTCCCAACTGTGTGATCTTGGGCTGGTCCATTACCCTCTCTGGGCCTGAGTTTCCCCACCAGTCAGGTGGAAGCGTGCCACCTCCTTTTGGGGTGCTTGTAAGAGCCACACGAGGAGGAAGAGGGTGAAGACACGGGTCCCACGCTGGCTCAGTTTGGGCTGTCTGGCTTGGGCCGTCAGGCGGCAGCTGGGCGGGAGCCACAGGAAGGGCCCCACCTTGCTGGAAGGTGAGCGGTGGCGCGCCCAGGCCAGCTCACTCGGGTGCTGGGAACGTGCTCAGGTGAGGCTGGCTTGAACCCACAGTGGAAAACTTCCTTCTGGGCCAAGCGTGGGCCTAGCCTCGGGCGGAGGCAGGTGGGGACGGGAGCGGCTTCCTTCCTGGGGTCCAGGGCCCGGGCCATCTCTGCTCCACCCTGGCCTCGGGGAGCCCACCTCCCTGCAGCAGGGCAGGTGCGGGCTGCCAGGGGCGAGCGGCACGTTGGAGCTGGGGCTCCACCACGGGCCTCGCCAGGCACGCCCCTTGGCTGTGCTGAGTCTGGATACACGGGAGGCCAGGGCCTCCCACCAGCACCAAGGCCAAGTCCCAGGTGCTTCTGAATGGGAGAAGGGTTCCCGGGAGAGACAGGCAGGGGCACCCACTGGCCACCAAGACCAGGCTGGCTGGACCATGGTGAGAACCGGAGCCCCGTCCACCTCCACCACGCCCCAGGAAGGAGCTCACAGACCAAACCCCACTGTGCACACCACACCCCTGCACCTCGGTCTGAGGATCCACTTGAGGCAGAACAGGGATGAGGAGAAAGGGCAGCGGGGACACATGTGGGATCCCCATCAAGGGCCTCCCTCCAGGCAGCCAGACGGAGGCTCTGGGCCTCTGCTCCTGACCTCCTCCTCCCACTTGATACCTTGCGAGCCTTTTTTCTCGATTTAAAATGACAGCCAGGAGCCTCAGGCTACCTGGGTGCAGGGAGAGCCCCTGATTCCCCATCGACCCTGCCTGCCCCGCCCCTCCCTGAACCCCTGGAAGGGCCGCCTCGCAGACATGCCCATCAGAGCCACCCAGCGGTACTCCGCTGCTCTCGGAAGGAAACACAAATTAAATGCCAACTGATTGTCTCCACGGAGGAGGTATTTGTTTAATGTGAACACTTAACCGGGCAGATTCCATTACAGGCGGGCAGTAATGGCCCGGGCAGGCCAGAGCACCAGCCGAGAACGTGATGGGGCTAGGTCTGCTGGGTCACCGCGTCGAGTTCGACCCACCAGCACGCTGCCTCTCAATCTGAACCACCAGCCTCGCCCGGGACTCCAGCGGCCGAGGTCGGAGGAGGCTCTAATGTGCACAGGGAAGCACAGCAGGGCTAGATGACTGCATGACCTGGCCTCAGTCTGCCTGTCTGTAACAGGGTCTCTAAGAACCCGTCTACACATGAGATTTACAGACCCTGGATGTGGCTCCTCACTGGAGCCTGGAAGAGGTGACATCCAGCATTATCCTGGGTAATGCCAGCCTCTGCTGCCTGTCCTCACCAGCAGACACCCCCGAGCACCTTCTTCCTGGCTGACAAGCAGGGGATGTGTGGGGGGCCGTCTGCACTGGTTCATCCCAATGTCACTCATTCATTCAACAAACAGTTCCCCAGTCCCTTGCCCTGAGCTGCTCAGGCCTTCCAGAATCAAAGATTACAGTCATCTCTGAAGCCACCAGGAAGGCGGACGAATGGAGTGCCCCCCTCCTGCATCGCTTTCCCTTGAGTGATACAATGAGGTCAAACTGGGCGGCGCATTGTCAGGACCTACCCAGTTAAGCCAGAAACCAACGCCCACACTGGTCACAGAGCTGCCTGATGTACCACAGAGTCTCAAAGCCAGATGGGACATCACCAGTTCTTGAGTTTGAAACCGTGTAGTGGAGAGGAGAGCGGAGGGGGGGCCTGGGATCAAGTCCCAGCAACATCGCAGCTCTGTGACCTCCAGCTACTTACCCACCCTCTCTGGGCCCCAGGAACACCACCCCCAACTCAGGGTTTTTGCAGCTACCCTATGGCATAACGTAAAAAGGCCTGGTATAGATGGCAGGCAGAGTCACTGAGCTGTTCCTCGTGAGTGCCCAGTGACAGTCACTCAGAGACTGGGAGGTGCTCCAGGGCTCTGAGAGTGACAGGGCCAGGCCTAGGGGTGTCACTACCCTGCCATAATCATGTTGTTGAAGGTGATGATAATGAGCTAGGTGCTGATGTCACCTGGCTGGGTGACCAGCGCATGGGGAGCAGGTTGCCCAGGGAAAGAAGCCAGATGCTAACGCCACCAAATCCCTTGCTAGGAACCCCAGCAAACACCTGCTTCTGCCCTCACACCCTCAGGTGTGCCCCAAGAACTGATGGGCACTTCTCAGCCCGCTGAGGCCTGTCCAGACCAGGGACACTGTGGCACAGGGGCGGAGGCAAGAGAGTCCAGCTCGTCCCATGGTGCCACCGGACAGCCAGCTGCTGGCTTTGTGGGCAAAGAGGGGGCCAGAGGAGCCCCAGTCACCTGCCCCAACGCCACCCTGAGGTTCGGGTTGTTGGAGGAGCCAGTGTCCTAATTACCCAGTGTCCAGGTTTGCCCAGGCTCCCCGCATCGGGGAGACCTGGCATCAGTCACTGAAAACGCCTGCGAGAGGCAGCAGCTGTGAGCAGGCTCGTCCTGGGCACCAACCCAGGTGGACGCTGCCCTGCACGCCAGGCCATGCCGAGGAGGAAAGAGACTCACTCCAGGGACCTTCCGCGGACAGAGGCGTCTGTGGCCCACACTGCAGGCCACCGAGATTCTGCAGCACCATTTCCAACCCCTTCCAGGGGTGGGCGCACCTCCCCACCTCCCCAGGGGCCCTCCGTGACTGCCCGGGTGAGTCGCTGCGCCCACCCGGCGTGTCCAGGCTGGGCCCACGCCCTCCCCACGGCAAGCGGGGCGCACAAAGGTCTCCTTCCGGGCCTCTCATCAGACCTGCTCTCCCAGTGCAGGGAAGGCCCTGCGTGTGCTGGGAAATGCATATTATGGGCTGGCCACTTTCCTCCCACCACCTGCAGTCCTCGCCACAGCTGAGAGCCAGGGCTCCCACTTTGCAGATGAAACCTCAAGGCCCCAGCAAAACGACCTTTTCAAGGTCAAAGCCGGTCCATCAGACTCCCTTGCCTCGGGGGTAAGACAGTGTCTCCCCCGTCTGTGAGCCCCTCTCTCTACCCGTGTCCCCAGCACGCGGCTCAGAAAATGCCTCCAATCAGGATGCCAGGGTCAGGAGCACAGTGCGGGGGTCACAGTCACTGACTTGGAACGGAGCCGCTGGGCCAGGGGTGTGCTTTGCCCTGGAGAAAGGCCTGAGCCTGTCGCCACCTCCAGGGGCAGGGTGACCAGCTGGGTGAGCACAGGGGAAGCCAAGGCACCACCTTTGGAGTTAAGCAGAACCGGGTTCCAGTCTCGACGCTCGCTGGCATGTGCTCCCGGGCAGTGAGCTCTCGCTCCCTGGGTCTCCCCACATGGCCATCGAGGTCCCCTTGGGCTGCTACTTTGCAGAGGAGATGAGGAGCAGGTTCTGAACAGGTGGAGACTTGTCCCCTCCCCTCCATGAAATGGTCTCACTGTGGCTCTGTGGGAGCTGGGGGGAGGGCGCCAGGGCGCTGGCTGCAAAGGTCCTGCGCCTGCAGACTGGGGTGCTGGGAGAGGCAGGGGGCCCCGCACGCCTCCCAGGAGAACCCTTGACTCTTGTGCTCCAGGTTCCCCATCGTTTTAGATTTTCTTCCTTTTTTTTTTTTGGCACTGGGGATCGAACTCAGGGGTGCTCTACCACCAAGCCACATCCCCAGACCTTTTTACTTTTTATTTAGGGACAGGGTCTCATTGAGTTGCTCAGAGCCTCGCTAAGTTGCTGAGGCTGGCTGCGATCCTCCTGCCCCAGCCTCCTAAGCCTCGGGCACTATAGGCATGCGCCTCCTGCCCGGCCAGCTTCCCGTCTTGAAGTAGGAGCTCACAGAGGCGCCTGACTCGAGCAGCTGCGATAGTAAATGAGTCGCTCCAAGGACAGGGCCCAGCTCCCAGGCAATGCTCAGTAGATGGACACTGTGCTTGCAACGGCTCGGGTGGAAATGCGAGGCCCAGGGAGGGTGGACAACAGCCAGGGCTGGGACACACGGGCTGGGAAGGCACAGGGAGGACGCCTCATCTCCCTCAGGTTCAGCTCAGCACACACCAGTAAGAGAAGCCTCTGGACGTTCTGGAGCCACCAGGCCCAGCAGCCAGGGAGCATCTGGTGCTCCCAGCTCAGTGGCTGCTTAGACTTTTCCCAAGTGCCCACCTGGGAGCCACGTGCCGGGGACACAGTAGGGGACCAAGAGCATCCTCCTTCTGGGAGGAGGAGGAGAGTCCAGGCTCTTTCCAGAGCAGGATCTCTGCCCCTGGCCTCGCCTCTGTCCCTCCACCCCGGCAAGCGGGGGAAGCTGCGGCCCTGGCTGCCCTCCGCACTGGCGCAGGCAGGAGGGGCTCCCACCCGGCTTTGGGGGTCACCTGTGAGCGAAGGGCCCAGCCCCAGCTGCCCTTGCCCTTCGGTACCCAAGGGCCGGAGGGGAAGGTGCTGGGGAGGCAGGTCACTTCCTCCCTTGGGTGTCTTTTTTCCTAACTGGGGTAAAATGCACACAACATCTTAGCACTGTAACCACGTGGGGAGGGCACTGGTCCTGGGGACGGAACCAGGGACACTTTACCTTAGCCACATCCCCAGACCTTTTCATTTTTTAATTTTTGAGACGGGCTCACTAAGTTGCTGAGGCTGGCCTTAAACATGCAATCCTCTCGCCCCAGCCTCTAGAGTCACTGGCCTTGCAGGGGGACATCACCATGCCCAGCTCAACACACCACATTGACCAGTGCACAGGTCAATGACATTAAGCACATTCACACTGTCAAACAGCCATCGCCACCGTCCACCTCCAGAAATCGCTTCCTCTTTCCAAACTGGATCTCCACACCTTTCTACACCCCCGCCCGGGGCCCTCTTCCCACACCCAGGCCCTGGACCCCCTCTGCTCTCTGGTTAGTTCATGTAGGTTTGGACTCCTTATGTGCCCCATGTAGGTGGGATCCCACGGCACTTGTGTAACAGGCTGTTTTCACTTAGCACCATGTCCTCAAGGGTGCAAATGTCACAGTGTCAGAATGTCCTCGCTCCTTCGGTTTGGATATGGTTTGGTCCTCAGTGTGTCCCACCTCAGAGGTGGGACGTTTGATAGTGGGGCCTACTGGGAGTTGGTGAGGTCCTGGGGGTGCTGCCCTAAGGAGGGACTAAGGTGGTTCTCCTGGGAACCCAGACTAGTTTGCTCAAAAGGGCTGTTACAGAGGAACGAGCCCGGCCCCTCCTCGCTCTCTGTTTTCCTATCTCACCATGTGGTCACTCCCTCTCACACACACTCCTGCAATCATGCGGTCCACCATGGTGTGACATGGCTGAAGGGGCCCTCGCCAGATCCAGAGCCATGCTGTTTGGATTTTCAGTCTCCAAAATTATGAGCTAAATAAACATTTTTTTATAAGTTACCCAGCCTCAGGTATTTTGTGTTAGCAACAGAAAACAGACAAATACGCACTCCTTCCGTATCTTTTTAATTTTGAATGATGTCATGTATACTTAGTCAGAAAGTCAAAACCCCTTCACTTTTAAGACAAAAATACCCGCTCACATCCCCCTTGTTCTAAATTGCAGGAGTGTTTTACAATGGTTACAAAAGAGATGGGGGGTCGAGGAAGACCCGAACCCACCCCAGTCCTCCTCCCTAGGCGACCCCTGACATCAACGGCCACTTCCTTCCCAGCTTCTCCCTATGAGATTTTTAGAAAGTGGAAGTGGGATGGGACCATGTCGTTTTCAACCGCTAGGCTCCACTTAACCAACAGCAGCGCCCTTCCCAGCAGGGGGTGTGGTGGGACCCCACTGTCACTCCCAAGTCCTAGCAACCTAAAGGACGCTGCAGAGAACACCTCGGGGCGTCATACTCACTGGTCCAGAGCAGGGCACTGCATCAAGGGGGCAGACCCAGGAGGGGCTGTGCGCCCCCTCAAGCTCTGGCACGGCCAGGCCGGGTGCAGGAGGCATGGCACCTGGATCGGTGCTCCCGCATTCCCTGCCACAGGCTCCCAGGTGCTGGGAGCCAGGGAAGCAGGGCCACGGGTCCTCCCCACCTTTGCGGCCTCCCTCGGAATCAGAAGGCTGCCTCTCCAGGAACACGGCCTTCCTCGTGGTGAACGAGCTGTGGGTCCAACACCTCTCCTCTAAGAGGACAGAGGTGCCACCTGACGGTGAGAAGGCCTGGGACACAGGGTCACATGCTGTATGGTGGGCAAGATAGACTGCATCCCCTCTGGCAGGTGCAGCCGGGCGCGGCAGCCAGCGCCACCTCTCCAAAGCCGTGGTGCGTCTGCTTCTCTGCCCAGGAGTTTCTCCCTTCTCTATGGCACCTTCAGGCCCCTGCCGCTGACCCCTTCTGCTGACCCTCCTGCAGGGAGTACTCCAGTCCTCTTCAGTACCCAGAGGCCGTCCGTCCCCTGCAGGTCTCCCGTACTGTATCAGCTCGGGCAAGATCAGGCCCATCTCCAGGGCACAGCGGCAACTCCGGTGCCAACAGAGAGGCTGGCATCCAGAAGGCACCAAATAAGAGTTCACTTGATAAAGGGGGCCTGTCGGGTACACTCCAGGGCCTTCCCCGGGAGAGCCAGCCGAGGGCTGGGGCGGCCCTGACTCACTGGGGCCTAGGAACTGGCCCTGCCTCCGCCCGGCAGCCTCGCTTTCCCCAGACCAGCTCTGCGGCTCTCCTCTCCACATCAAAGCCCGGCCCAACTCACCGGGACGGAGGAGGCCCACTCCTGGCCAACCCCAGAGACCCTCTCCCTCACCCCTCCCGGCACCCTCCAGCCTGCCCTCCGGGACTCCAGCCCTCGCCCACATCCCAAGTCATCAGGGGGTCTGTCTGGGCGCCAAGTCATTGGACACCCAAGCCAAGAAGCAGGAGGCCCTGGGGTCTGCCCAGAAGGGCCAGGGCCCCACCCAGGGATGTGTTTACCACGCTGAGATAAACAGAGCCTCCCGCGGCTATTTTGGAAACCTAATATGCACTTTGGATCTCTCCAGTGCTTATTCCAAGTGCCCGCGGCAGGTAAGCGCGCAGGGCACGGTGGCTCGGCAGCTGGGGGCAGTCTCCAGGACACGTCACTCCCCAGCAGCCTGGGGCCAACAGCCTGGGATTCCAAGGCTCCTTATCACCTGCAGCCTGGACGAATGAGGGCTTCATGGCCAAGGACAGCCTCCCGCAGGAGTTGTCCCCCATCCAGCCTTTAGAACAAGGCTCTGTCGGCTGGAGCCAAGTCACCCACCCAGGCTCAGTCTCCGTATCTGTACAGTGGAGAACGCCTCAGCCACCGTCCATGAGGGTGACATGCACACACTGGCCCCACTGAGGTGACAAAAGAGCACAGAAGCTGGGCGGGGCTCCTGCCTGCCATCCCAGAGACTCAGGAGGCTGAAGCAGGAGGATGGCAAGCTCAAGGCCAGCCTGGGCCACTGAGTGAGACCCTGCCTCAAAAAAATAAAAATAAAAAGGGAATGCAGCTCAGAGGCAGAGCGCCCGGCTTCCATTCCCCAGAACTGCAAAAAGGAAAAGAAAAGCAGAGAACACAGGACCCCAGCATCAGAAGCCCAGGCCAGAGGCTCAGAGGGGTGAAGCAATGCACCCAAGGTCACACAGCCAGGCAGGGGCTCAGAACCTGGCAAGGGGAGAACGTTCCTGAGCTATCCCAGGGAGGAGGATGGGAGGAGGAACAAGGACCCACCAATGACATGTGGGTCTCTGTGCAAGTGTGGATGGGCCAGGGAGGGGACGCTGCATGGCACCGTCATCACTGTTGTCACTGGCCGGGAAGGGGCCGGCTCCAGGCCCAGCTGGGACAGTAATTAGCTGGCCATGGCTCGTGCCAGGACAGGGCTCAGTGACTAAGCACCGCTGGCCTGTGCTCCTGGCCCCCCACCCCACCGCACGGGGCTTCCCTCCACCCGTCCACAGGACCCACGGGGTCTTCCTCCCAGCGGAGAGAGAAGTGAGTCCCCTCAAGACAAGAGGGGGAGAAACGGAGCAGACCCCCAGAAGCTTCCGTCACGGGAAAGCCCTGGCCCAGCAGCTTTTGAAGCCTCTCATTTCCTCAACCCCCTCCTGCAGACAGGGAAACTGAGGCTCATGGAGCCGAGGAGACGTGCTCAGGATCACGTGCCGCCTCATGTCCTGAGTCTCCACCGCCCGGCACACAGCAGACCTTCCACTTCTCTACTGGAGCCACAGGGCAAGCAGGGTCCCGGTGTGAGTCCCACTCTGCCCGCACTGACTTGCTGTGTGACACCAAGCCTGTGTCTGCACCTCTCTGGACCTGTCTGCACAAGCCAACTCCCCTAGCCTGGGGAGACCCTGTGTACCAGCTACTCCAGGCAGTGGGAGATCCGCCCGAGGACAGCCTGCCCAGGCCCGGCAGCGGGACAGACAGCAGGCTCCGATCACAAAAGCAGCGGGCAGGTCTCCTCATGGTGACTTTTCCTCGGGACAGATGGGACACAGTGTGATGTCTGCCAGGCCAGATGGCCGGGCTGGCCCAAGGGACCAGGACACCAGCTGAGAGTCCAGCCCTGGCGGGCAGAACTACTTAACCCTTTCCTGCCCCGGCTGGGCAGGAACGGGTGTCCCTGCTAACGCACAAGCAGGCCTCCTGACTCCACCTCAGAGGCCAGTGGCCTCCCTGGGGCCAAAGGGAGTCTGGGAGGCTGTGTGAAAACAGGGAACCACGGGAGAGTGAGGCACGGAGGAGGCGCCACAGCTCGGCTCCGAGCGCAGCCCTGGAGCACCAGGAATCTGCCCACCTGGGCCAGCGGGCAGGATGCAGGCTCCCTGGCCCTGGCTGCTTCCCTAGCGGGTCACCTGTCTGGGGCACGACCACCCAACACGCGGGAAAGCCCAGCCCCCTGCCCAACCTCAGGAGCATCAGAGCCCAGGAAGGACACCCACTCTGCCACGCCGGCTGAATGCACCAAGGCAGCTGAGTCAAGCTCTCTGGGCCTCAGTGTCCCCATCCAGAAAGGCGTGCCTGGGCCACTTCCTGCTCAGAGGGAAGGAGCCTCTCCAGGAGCTCGTGGGACCCCAGAGGGCCCGGCCTTCCTCCAGAGGGCCCCAGCTGGCTTCTGAGTCAGGAGGGGGAAGCAGAGGGCGGGACAAGCGTACCTGCCAGGACCAGGGGGAGCGTGGCGTGAAGTCCACCATTTCCCTCTCAGAGGAGAACCAAGGCAAGGGGAAATGCAGCATTCAGGATTAGGGCTAGAGACCAGGAGGCACTTCCCAATGGAAAAGGCTGAAAGGATAAGGGAGGGCACATCTAGGGACAGTCTCTGAATGCTCTTCCTTGGCAGCAAGATTTTTGGGCAGGTCCCCACCTCAAGGTGAGAGAGACTCAGATGGTCTCTGGAGACCCTCGGGGGCCTGCAAGCCAGGGTCCAGCAAGGAACGTAAGCACGCGGGGTTCGGCCCACCTGATGCTTCAGATGCTCGAGGGCCCCTGGCGTCTCGGATGTGTCTCAGAGCAGAGGTTGTGGAGGATTCCAGCAAAGCTGAAGATCACATCAAAATAGCTGGGGCGGGGGTGGGGGCTGGTAAGAGGGCCACCAGCCAGGGGCCAGAGCTGCCAGCACAGCCGAGAGAAGAGCGAGGAGCTGGAGTCGCACACCTGATGAGCCCTGGCTGTGCAACTCTGAGCAAGTCGCCACCCCTCTCTGAACTAAGGGAGAGAGGCGAGCAAATCTCTAAGCACTCTTCAGCCCTCAGCTCCCCAGGAACCGGCCAGCTCCCAGTTCATTGAGGACCATCACTACAGCCCGAGCTTAGGGTCTGGGCACAGGGACCCAAAAAGTGATGGGCGGATGGATGACTATCAAGGGGGAATCCTGAAAGAGAAAAGCAGAAGGTCTGGGTGTCCTCAGAGACGACCCCTCACACCGGCCCACCGGCCTCCCTGGAACCGCCTTCCAGTGACCGCTGCTCAGGCAGCGGCCCCCTCTCTACCCTGTACACAGGTGTGCCACACGTGGGGCGGGCTGTGTGCACAGCACTCGTGCTCACAAGCAGGGACCCGGCTCTGAATCCAGAGAAGAGAAAGGAAAGCTCGGCCCCCAGAGTCGCGAGTGCGCCCGCGGCCTCCATGCTAGCCTGCGGCCTTTTGAGACTCTGGTGCTGGACCCAGGGGTGACCCTTGGAGTCAGAGGGACGGGTACGGGGGCCAGCTCTGCCACTCTCCAGCTGCGGCAGGGAGCAAGTCCTCTGGCCGGCGAGACTCAGTGTTCCTACCTGTGCAAGGGGCATAGCACCCACCTTTCAGGAGCGTGTCCCCGCGGCTGAGTGCCACTGTGGGAAGGAGCCAGCAGGGTGTGGCCGCTCTGGGAGGTCTGCCTCCTCCCAGGGCTGCTTCGCTGGCCCCACCATCCTTCCCTTCCACCTGGTTTCCCACCTGGGGTGCTGTGCCTGCCCTTAACCTGGCGGGAGCCACAAAGCGGCCTTTGTCCCGCAGCCGAAACCCTAAACCGCTGCCCTGACGTCAACCCTGGAGAACAATGGCAAGCCAGCCTCCACGTCCCCGTCTGCCAAGGTCTGCAGCCAGCGCTCACCCACAATCCCTGGAAGAGGCCGTTCGTGGGATCCAGAAGGAAGCGGGTGGCCGGGCTGCCTTGAAGCCCAGCCTTCCAACTCGTCTCTCCACCCCGAAGTGGGCCGGGGACATGAGCCCACTTCTCAGCCTGGCAGAGTGAGCCGGGAAGTCCTCCCAGCGAGCAGTCTGCCAGATCGGGTTCCGAGCCCAGCCTGCCCCTGGCCCACATGAGGCTTCAGACCAACCACGGGGCCTCCTGGGGCTGCTTCCAGACACACAGAGGAGGCGGGCCTCCCAGGGAGGCAGAGGCAAGCACAGACTCCCCAGTCATGCCCACCTGGGAGCCACAGGCTCCAGGCGACTCCCTCGGCCGGACACAGCCTTGAATGCTGGGTCTTGCCCTCCTGGTCACCTTGTGCTAACAGTCAGCTGGGAAGGAGAGGGGACGTGACCTCCCGCTTGCCGGCCAGGCTGGGGAAAGGAAGTGCCAGGTCACAAAAGGCCAGGGTAAGCTGGAAGGGGGGGCACAGTTCTCACTCTGTCCAGGCCTGGGGCTGGGGGCAGCCAGGCCAGGGCAGAAGGGACAAAGCCGCATGGGTGCCAGCACCACACTTAGCACCCAGCACACCCGCCTCACTGGATCCGGTGACAACCTGGAGAGCTCAGGTCAACGTCCCCACTTCACAGGTGGGAGAGCCGAGGCCGGCCGTGACGCGGACCCGGGAGGTCCCAGCTGTCCGCAGACACCAAGGAAGAGCGCCCAGTGATTTCTTCTCAATTCCCTGAGGTTTCATCGCGCCTTGAGGCTCGGGAGACCAGCTGGAGTCCCTTGCACTGGGCACCAGGAGGGGCCAGCTGTGCCCCAGGGGCTCGCTGCCCGCAGGCTTCGGGCTGGTGCTGACTTTCGAGGATGGTAAAGGACACCGTCACGCAGAGCAGACACGTCCAAATCCAAAGTGTCCTGGGCAGGCCACTCTCCCAGAGAGAGGGCTCTGGACACGGTCTCCGTGGGGCCGGGAGGCCTGGCTTGGGGTTCCACCCGGCTCTGGCAAGCCTCAAACCCCCACGCCAGTGCTCACCTCGGAGGGAGGGGACAGGGACAGCCCTGCTGGTGTCACCCACAGGTCTCATACAGGAGGAAACGAAGGCCCAGAGAAATGACGCAGCCAGGCCCAGGCTGCCAGGTGGGGACAGCGGGTCAGTCGACACCCCAAGACCCCCAGCCAGGCTGAGGCTGGTGAGCGGCCTGGATTATAAGAGACAAACCCCTTGGGTCCCAGCACCAAGGACCCGGATGTCTGCAGGGGGCAGGGAGGGCTCTGCGGGCCACCCCTCGCTTCAGGCTCCCGTTAGGTCCTCGGTGGGGTTTCTTCACCCAAGTGCTCCGGCTGCCGGGGGTGGAGGCCACAGCCCAGGGCGGGAAGGCCTGGTCCAGCCCCACTCCCTGGGTGACCCCAGGGAAGTGTCTCTTCTGGGGTCTCGCTGTTCTGGTCTGAACCGTGGTCACGGTGTGTGAGGGGCGGACAGAAACACCGAAGGCAAACGCCAGGTTTGTAAAACAGGCACGTCTGCCCATTGGGATGTTGGGGAATGGTTCTGCCTGGAGCAGGGAATGGATGATGGACTCAGACCTCTGGGCATGCGTGGTAAGAGGACGGCTCAGGGCCGAGAGACACAGGCGCCCCGGCAGGCGGGTGGGGGGGTAGGGTGAGCAGCCCCTCCCCCACCTGCATGTGACTTGAGGCCCTGGACCTGAGGGAACGGATGGCCGGCCCTGACCTCAAGGCCTCCCGGCCTCCCCTAGATGCCGAGTCCAACCCACAGGATGAGAGGTTGCCCAAGTGGGTCCCAACCTGGAGGGTTCCGAATCCTCAGGGTAGAGAGGCTCTGACACGTGCTCACACGCACACGCATGCGCACACACCGACGTGATGTGAGCACGTGCACACACCTGCACACACGTGCTCCCTGCACCAGCCTCCCAAGGTGCACGGAGCCCCAGCAGCAAAGGCCCCGCAGCAGGGCCTGGCGTCTGGTCGAGGCCCAGGGTGGCTGCTCAGAGCCCTGCCCCGCCTCAGGCGGGGTGAGAGCCAGTGGGAGACAGAGGGCAGCACAGGAAGAGAGGAAAGAGGGACAGGAGCAGTGAGGGCGTAGCAGGAGGCCAGGGCCGGGCAGGCCCAGGATGAGGACGAAGAGCGGAAAAGGACAGGTCCCCGCCTGCCCCCACAGCCTCCCTTCAGGCCTCCACCCCAGCACCTTCCTCTCCTCTACTCCGACTGGACCTTCAAGTCACGACCCAAGGGATGGCTCTTCCAGAAAGCCTTCCTGGACTGGACCCACGCTGGCCCGGGTGCTGTCTGGAACCCTGGGGCTTGGGGTACCCAGGACTCCCCCCCAGTGTCCCACTCAGAGCTCCGGGACCTTCTGGCACTGACTGCAACATGCTTCTCCCAAGGCTTCTTCCCCACCCATCAGGCCTTCCACCCACAACCAGGGTGGGCAGAGAGGCGCCCGATGGGTCCTGGGAAGATGTACTGACCTGGCCCAGAGAGGAGTCTGTCTGCCAGGGAATTTCACAAGGTCCACTAAGACCAGCAGCTCTTCCCTTCCCCTGAGATGTCAACAGGAGATGGCAAGCCAAGAACTGTCTTAAATAATCCAAGTAATAAAAATGGCCAATTAAGAGGGCGGAAAGCATCATCTCCACTGTAGGGGCCTCGGGCAGCAGACAGGCAGGGGCTGCGTGAGCCCACACAGCCCAAAGTCTGGGTGCACAGGCAGAGAACGCTGAGCAAGCACCTTGGGAGCCAAGACCCGGCCCCCACCACGCACAGCCATGAGCAGGGGCTTCCGCCAGGGCCAAAGCCCAACGGCCAGGTGAGAGCAGACCGCACACCCCCATGTCAGACCAGCAAACAGAGGCTCAGAGCGGGTGTGTGATGAGTGTGCCCCTCTCTGGGCACGGCATGCAAGAAACGGTGGACCTGGAGTCTGACTTGGGTTTGAATCTCAGCGCGCCTCTTCTGTGCTCTGATGGGCCCAGTTCCCCCAACTGCCTCGACGGCTCAGTGTCAGCACCTCTAAAATGGGCCACATGGTACCCCGTGCACAGGGCTGGCTCAGCATGAGGTCCCATGAATCCGTGCGTGCAAGCTGCTCCGACCGGAGCCTGGCTGCGGGCAACACTAGATATGCGTGTTTAACACATGCAGACCAACACACGTGCATCAGCCCCGTGTGCAGGGGCACCAGGGGGCAGGTGCCTGACCCGTGATGTGCCCCACGCATGACCATTTCCCTTCGTCCCCACGCTCAGGGGCTGGCGCAGTGGGTGACCAGCCGCTGTCTTCTCAGACACCACACCCAGAAGTCTCATCTTCCCCAATAAGAGGCACAAAATGACGGTAACAGGTTCCCCATGATCTGGTAAAGTTCACGACGCTGATCAAAAGCAAAAGTCTGGAGTCCCCAGCCCAGGGTAGAGGCCAGCTTCCTTCCTGCCCCCAGGATGCCCAGTGCCTTCTCCTGCTTGTTCTCAGTTAAGAACCTCAGGTCACTGCTCTAGGGACACCGTGGGACTGGGCAGGACGAAAGAGCACTAACTTAGAGCCCAAGACTCCCAGCCGGCCCTGGCTCTGCTGTGGACGGGCCGAGCTGCTTCTCCCTGAGGCTGGTTTCCATCCCGCACACACCGTAGCCAGGGCTCCCACAGCCAGGGCTTGGTGGGAGCCTGTGGGAAGCAAGGGCCAGGTGTGCGTCCTGTTCCCGTGCATTCCCCCCGGCCACACCTGCCCAGCTGCGCCTCCCTCACCGCCCCCCACACCCGGCTGCCCCATCAGGATCCTCTCCAGACACAGGGGTGGCCGGGCCTGCTGCGGTGGCTCAGGAACCCCAGTCACCCGCCACAACCAGTGATTCACTTGCTTCTCAAGAAATAATCACTGTGAAGTGACAGCAGGGGTCTTCCCAGCACACCACCTGTGCCTTCTCCACCACCCCGCTGTGGCAATATCGTGACAGGCTAGAGAGACCCGGCTTCTGGGCCTGCTACCTGCCTGCTTCGGGGTCCATCTATACTAGCATTCAGGTGGCATGGGACAAGACCGCCATCTGGGAAGAGCGCTGAGCTGGGGGTCTGGAGGTCCAGACAGGGCTGACTCCCTGTGAGATGGGGGACAGAGTCTTCACCTCCATTCTGTCCTCTCGAGATTGCTCTGCTGGTTATCATCATTATCATATACAGAAGTCTCACAGAGCCTCGCACTAGTAGGTGCTCAATAAATGACTGCTAAGTCGTACTGATTTATTTTTAGATCCTTTCCACATTATTGCAACTGATTTAGACACCAACCCCGGGAAGCAGAACTCATAAGACACCTCACCCCATTTCATAGAGGGATAAACTTGGGCGTGAAAATTAAAAGGTTCATTCAAGATCCGGCAAAGTTACAGAGAGGACAGTCTCCACAGGGCACTGGGCGAGCCAACCTCCCCACTGTGCCATCCCCGGGAGAGCAAGGCAAAGCTCTGGCCATGCCACAGGCCGGTGGACAGGATCTGGACACTACAGGACTCTAGCAGCCCTGTGCCACCATCCAGGGGGCTCGGCCAGGCCACAACCCTTGAAAGAATCAGAAGCTCCTGCCAGGCTTCTTACTGGGTGACAGGGACTAGCCACATCCTGCCAGGAAGCCAGGAGCCCTGTGCCCAGCGTGGCAGAGCCCGTGCTAGGCAGGCAGAGCTCCGCCAGCCCCAGCTGGCCAGGGCCCCCAGCACCCACAGGCTGGCAATGCCCAGAAGCCTGCAAAACCACAGAGGCTGCGGGCGGAGGACGTGTGCACCCCCACACCCCAAACCCCAGCCGGGCGCTTTACCTCTGCCCCCTCGAGGCACACAGCTCCCTCTGTGCCCTGTGAAATCTTCCACGTAACTCTCTTTTGGAACTTGACCATGACATACAAACATGCTGCAGCTCCGTGGGCCCTTGAGCCTCCCACAACCCAGACCCACAGCTCAGCATCCCCAATTTACAGATGAGGAAACTGAGACCCAAGGAGGCAAAGCTCACTCCGCCTTTCACTCCTGCACTGGGCCCAAGCATCGGGCACCCGGCCCCGGGCGTTCATGCAGATGCATACAGACAATGGGCTGGGACCAACTCCCCAGTCTGCTGACCCTTCCCTCCAAGCCCAGCAGGATCCCTGGACACCGAGTCTGTGTCATCTCCTACGCCCCCAGTGGCCTGCCAGACTCCGAGGCCTCCCGCACACACAAATATTTACACAGCGTGGACTCTGGCCGGCCCTGGCCAGGCTCTGCCAGGAAGAAGGCCCAGGAGCCAGCTCCTGCCGAGCCCGCACCAGGGTGGACACAGCCCGGCTGTTAGGACTCAGGCTGCGGGGGGCTGCGGTGCAGGAAGAGGGGGGCACTCAGGGACCCCGAGAAAAGACGCCAGGGAAGAGCCTCACTCCTCAGCCTGAGTGCAGGGATGGGGGCTGCTTCCACCATCTGTCACAAAAATGGACGCAGCGCCAGCCTGGCTTCCTCTCCCGCTGTGCTGAGCCTCAGCCCACCAGGGCCAAGTACCCGGGCTCTGGGCTCCGGGCTCCGTGTCACTGACACCGAGGCTCCGGTCGATCCTCCTGCAAGTCGATGCGTCTCTTGCAGCAAGGGCATGCTCAGGCTGCCTGCCCTTCCCTGTCCTTCACCTGACACGTGCAGGGATCCGGGCCCAGGAGAGCCCGGGGAGAGTGCGTGTGCACGTGTGTACATGCATGTGCACACGAGCGTGTGCCCCGGAGGGCCCGGGCCTGTGCACACGTGCCGGGCCGGCCACCCCGCCCGCATTCCTCCTGGCAGGAATCTCCAGTGCCAGCTGTCTCCCTTCCTCTGCTTTTCTGGGACCTCCGTCCCACCCCCCTCTAGCTCTAAGAATCCCTCCCAAATCTGTCCCCAGAGAGACCGCCCCGGCCAAGAGACTCAGGGACACGCTCTCCAGTGCACCAGGGCCTGGGGGGGCTGGTGCAGGGTGGGGAGTGCCGGGAGGCAGCGGCTTCGGCTTCCGGAGGCACAAATCAACCCTCAGAGCAGCCGGGCCCACCCCACCAAGACGAGGGACAAAGAGGCAGCCCTTCCTCCGCCGCCCTCAGCCCCTCTGCTGGCGCCTTCACCTCTGGCGCCTTCCAGGGGACAGAGTGCAGGGACTGTCCTGAGACGGATCCGCTGGGCAGTCCGGGGCTGTGCCCAGAAATTCTCATAAATTAAGAGAAGAGACTTTGCCAAGGGGAGAGGGAGGGCTAGGGAGGAGGACGCCAAGCCCGCCAGCCCCGGGCCCAAGGCAGGCGCTCATCTGCTCCTTCCCAACCCCTGGGGGAGCAGCAGCACAGGCAAGGAAGCATGGGCCCAGGCAGCTCAGAGAGGCCAAGCAACTTGCCCACAGTCACACAGATGGTGGCAAAGTGGGGTTTCCAACAGTGCTGTGCCACCCCAAGCGGCCTCGCTGGGAAATCAGAAATAAGGCGTCCAGAACACTGGGAGCTTCAGAAATAAGAAGTGTCACCGCAGTGGCAGAGAATGAAGCTTTCTGGAGCGGCCTGCGGGCCCTGGGTACCCACCTGCTGGAGGGCCTCCCTGGGCGTGACAGGAAAAGGCAGGGACACTCCAGCTGCCCCACTCAGCACCCCTTTTGGAGACCTCCATTCTGGCGGGCAGCCCAGCCCCTTCCGGCTCACGGTCAGAAATAGCTGTGACGAAAGTTCCTCCCATCCAGAAGGGGCTTTTAAAAAATGCTTAAAACAGACACCAAGAAAGTGGGGGCAATTTTCCCAGCCCCGGCTGCAGGCAGACAGGCGAGCTTCGCATCCGAGCAAGGACCTCAGCTGGGGGCGGGCAGAAGCCGCCCGCTGGCTCCGGGGGTCCTGCGGGGCCTGGTGCCCCAACCCTGACACGGAGTCCAGCGGGACCTGCGCAGCCTGCAGACCGCAGCTTCCTCAGACGCTCGGGAGTCAGATGGAAACGGGGCTGCTGGGGTGACGTGGGGCCATTCCAGCTACACAGCCTCCCGGGGTCCCCAGAATCACCCAGGCACCCTGCTGCCGGCCCCACCAGCCCCGATGATCCCAATGGCCCCTCCTGACTCCCAAGTGACCCTCCAATCGCTCCAGCCCCCAACGGAAAACCAATCTAGCCCGAGGCACACACCCTGACGCGTACCTGCTCGGAAACAAGGCCAGCCACTCCAAGTTACACGGGACCTGAAGTCCAGGAGGGCTGCAGGGGCACCGGACCCCTGAAAAAGTCCCCGTGCCCAACAGGCACCCAGGCCAGCACTACTGTCCCTGGGCAACCCCCCGCCCAGGCTCTAGGAGGGAACTTTCCCTTAACCTCAACGAGTTCCTCCTTCCAGAGCCAATGAAGAGAGAGGAAACTGGGAATGGACCAGGAAGCACTGCCTTGCCCCATGTTTGGACCCTCTCCCCACAAGGCAGAGGCAAGAGGGACAGGGACGCCCAGAACAAAGAAGGAGCACAGCAAGCAGCTCAGAAAGATCAGGCAGAAAGACCAGCCTTAACCTGTATTTTGAGTCACAGACCCAAACGACAGAGTGGGCTGAAGGGACTACCCAAAGGAATCCCTTCTCGAAAGGTGAAGACCTAAGGCCCAGAGAAGGCAGCACTTGCCCCACGGTCACACAGCACACAGTGGCAGAACTGGGCCTGCAGTCCAGCACTCCTGAATGGCAACTGAGTGAACTTTCCACCCGTTAAAAGTTCAGATACATTCAGCAGGAATCTCCCCAAGAAAAGCCCCCAGCTTGCAAACTCAGAACAGGATATTTTGGTGACACTGGGTGGTGACAGAGGAGAGTGTTTGTTTTGGTTTCCAAATCAACGCTTGACAACCTTGTGCTCTATACAGTCTCAGTGACCACATTTCCCACGTGGTAAATGGCTGGTTGGGCCGAGGGGAAACCAAAGAAGTGGTGAGCAGGGCCCGGGCGGGGCACCCGGGCCAAAGCTCTGGTTTGGGTCGATGTTTCCAAAACATGTTCAGCACCAAGGCTGGTACGTGAGCGGGTATCAGGCGGCAACTCTCATTAAGGCACAGTGAACGTGCAGGTGAATGCATAAGCCATGCGGTCACCCACCCGGCAGAACGCCACTCAGCAATAAAAAGACGCATCCTATGGACGCAGGCGACAGCCTGGGTGAACCTTGGTAGGTCAAGTACGAAAGCCAGACATGAACGACGACATAGTGTGTGAAGCCACTGATGTGACACGTCCAGAATCGGCAAACCTACACACACAGAGAGCAGGTCCCTGATTGTCTGGACGGGTGGGGTGGCAACTGTCTACTCGGGCATGAGGATGTTTGGGGGATGGAGAATTCTGAACCTGGACTGGGCAGATGGTTGCACAATTCTGGAAATCTCTTATAGTCATTGATATACTTCAAATGGGTGGCTGCTGTTACAATATGCTAATTAGACCTCAATAAAGCTGTTAAACTACCTCATCTCATTAACAGGACAGGTGTCATACCTGGATAGGGCCACAAATCAGGGAAGTGGGACCCCAGAAGCCTCTGGCTTGAAGAACACAGCTGCACAGCCCAGGTCACTCTTTGGGGAAGCCACTTGGGACCTCTGAGGCTGTGGGTTCCTCCAGGCCACCACAGGCTATCCTGGGACAGTTCCTTTCCTAGACAGGATCCCTCCACTGGTCACCACTCAGGGATCCCTGCAGACATCCAGGGAGGATCAGAAGCCTTAGTGGCCAACACTCCAGGTAAACCCTGGTCTCATCTCCCAGACCATGTCTTCTCTTGAGAGTGGGGATCAGAGGCAGATTAGCAGGTCAAACTCAGACTTATATATTGTCAAAGCTGGGAAAACCCTTTGGAATCGTGTAGCCCAGTGGTTTTTAATTTTTTTTTTTTTTTTTTTGGTACTGGGGATTGAACCCAGGGACACTCGGCCACTGAGCCACATCCCCAGCCCTATTTTGTATTTTATTTAGAGAGAGGGTCTCACTGAGTTGCTTAGGGCCTCACTAAGTTGCTGAGGCTGGCTTTGAACTCTCGATCCTCCTGCCTCAGCCTCCCACGTGCTGGGATTACAGGTGTGCACCACCATGCCTGGCAATTTTGTTTTTTTAGTTGATGGAATATCTACCCTCCACCCAATATATCAACATGTAAAACCAGAATGTTACATATATAAATATCTATTGTGGGCTCAGTTACCCAACAATCACCTATTCTAAACCCAATCAATGCAATTGACGAGGCTATTTTGATGCATTGACATTGAGGCTGGAGATTAGGGATGACAGTTCCACATCCAGCTGAATTCCACCCCAGTGTGGGCTGCAGAGCACGACAGAGATCCTGAGGCACACAGGTGAGAGGCTGTGACGGGGACTCATTTCCAGCAGTTTGCATGGGAATCTCGAAACGCCCTTCAGACAAACAGAGATGAGGAAAGAGCGGCGCTGAGCTCAACTAACAAGTTAGCACCTCAGTGCAGTCCGGTCAGTCAACACCAAGAACTTAAAAGAGAGAACACTTAGGCGGCTGTAGGAACATTGTAACACTTTTTTAAGATCATTTTTACAATGTATTCGGATGAATTCAAGGAACTCCTAAAGGATCGCTGAGGAAATCTAAGACTGTGAGGAGCACAGTTCCAGCCCAACCACCTTGCTTTACAGAGAGAAAACTGAGGCCCAGGCAAGGGAGTTGGCTCACTTTGGAAAAATCCAACCTGGGGACTGAATCGACTTCAGAAAAGATGGGTCTTTCCAATGCACAAAATGATGGAGGTTAGGGAAGATATGCACGCACCCCAGAAAGGTGGAGAAAGATGCATGCACCTGCACCCCACCTGTCCCAGGAGCGCTGGCTCATTCCAGGCCAGCGCCAAAGACTGACATCACACCCCACGCCCTGGGTGCAACTGGAACAGATCATTGCTCAACGCCAACCCATCTCCTCTAAGACTGGGCACAGGCTTCCCATCTCCTTAGCAGCCAGGTCTGAAGAGCACACACACCATTAAACAAACACAAGGCAAGCCTGTGGAAGGACAATGACGACATGGTCCACGGCAGCAGACAGGAGGGCCGGACCCATCCCTCCCTGAGTTTCACCACCGAAAGCATCCTCCCCTGACCTGCCCAGGCGGGGCTGATCACAGGGGCAGAGGGGTGGCCTCCTTATTAAAGCATCAGGCCATTCTCAAGTCCTCCAGAGAGAGAGGTACCCCAGAAGGGAAGCTCATCACCTGCACTGACAGCTCCAGGCATTGGAGCTTGTTGACTTGAAAAAGTGTCTGTCATCATTAATGATGTTCACATGGTTACTTTTCTTTTTGAGGTACTGGGGATTGAACCTAGGGCCTCGCACATGCTAGGCAAGCACTCTACTACTGAGCTGCACCCCCCACTCTTCATTGTGAGTCTAACTTTCCCAGACCTGCCTTGAACTTGCAATCCTCCTGCCTCAGCAGCCCGAGTGGCTGGGATCACAGGAGTCCACCATGATACCCGCCACTTGATTACTTTATACCTTGCAGAAAACAGGGGCATACTCTCCCCTCGAGCACTGTCGGTGAATTTCACTATTCCCATTTCTCTGATGAGCACACAGGCTTGCCAGTGGCTTAACAATCTCTCTAGCAGGTGAAGGAGCGGGTATTAGAATCCTTCCCAGTAGCTAGCCTGCTCAGTGGGAGAAGGAAGGAGACCTTGTCCAGATCCCTCAGCAGACTTTAAGGAAAGAATGAAAAGTCCATCTGGATTCTGAGCCCTGGCTCCAAGTGTAGAGTTGCCCAGGCCTGAGCAGCAGCCCAGGGCCAGAGGCCCCTCTCCATCCAGGCCTGAGATGCTGCAGACAGACCCCACTCATCAGAAAGCTAAGCAGACCTTATTGCCAATCAGGGCCCAGGCAGGAAGCCATGGGAACCTGGGCTGGACAGGAACACCCTAGCCAGTCCTGCAAGCCCTGGGTCCCTCACCTCTAGCCAGAGTCTGTGGTCCAGGTCCATCTAATGTCCAGTCTTCCAAACCAGGGTTATCCCCTGTGGGTACCTTTAGGGCTGAGTTCACTGGGGCTCAATAAACTATGAGACTTGGGAAGCATGGAGAAGAGAAGACATTGTTAAAAGCTCAAGGCCAGACTGCTGTAGAGGTGGACCTTACAGAACTGGAACAAGACAGCGGGTAGGGACAGATTCACCCATTTTTTCACACACACGATCTCATTAAATTCATAATAAAAACATAAAGACAGTGAGCTAGGTAAGAGATTTTTCTTTTCACCCATTGAGGGAGGGAAGCCTACCTCCCATATCCTTGGGAAAATACCTAGGTTGGGGGATAAACTAGCCATGAGCAAAGTCACTGAATCAAATCCTGACTTCACCGTGTATTAGCCCAGCCGCCTGGGTCAAGTCACTTGGCACCTCTGCACCTCAGTTTCCTCATCTGCAAAATGGGGATTACGCTACCCCCACGGTCTGCACCGCCGTGAGGTCAAAAATGAAATCACACACAACACCGCTGACAATTACGTCCCATAGGAAACAACGTGCCTGGCCCAGTGACTGCGCCGACATATCCCCAACCGTAGTCAGCGCCGCCCCCATTCCTGGACCCAGATAACAGTCCTCCCAGCGCTTGTAGAACGCTCTGCAGACACAGCTCACAGCCCACCTGCCAGGCCCAGCTGCCCGCCCTGCCCTCCTGCGCACACATTCCGCGGCTGCCTGGACCTGGACGCCCCCTCCCAGGGAGAGGCGGGGGAGGGGCGGCCCCACTCACCTCCGCTTGTACTCGTCGCGCTCGCGCTTCACCTTGGCCAACACATTGTAGAGCGCGCGGATCTCTGGCGTGATGGTGTCAATCTGCACGCCCACCCCGTCGGGGTGCACCCAGGACACGCCGGGACCCTGCACCGTCTCCACGCCGCCGCCGCCCGTGCGCCGCACCTGCGTGTAGCTCCAAATGGTCCCGGGCAGGCGGCCGTAGTGCTGCGGATGCGAGCCGCCGCCTGGGGGCAGGCAGCCCAGGGCCACGGCGTTGGCGTTGGCGCCGGCCACCGGGCCGCTGCCGTGCCCGCCGCCAGGCACTGGTGGCCGCAGCAGCTCAGGCCCGGTCTGCACTGCCTGCTCGCGGGAGAAGGTCTTGTAGCGCAGCCGCCGCTCGCGCTCGCTCTGCTGCTGCTCCAGCTGCTTCTCCAGCAGCCGGTTGCGCCGCTCCAGCTCGTGCACCTTGGCCAGGAAGCAGCGGAAGCGCACGTTGAGCCCCTTCAGGAGATGGATGTTGGAGCCCAGGTCGTCTCGCAGCGCTGCCGTCACCGGCGACGGCCCTGGCCCGGCCCCACCGCCACCGCCGCCGCCGCCGGGGCAGCCGCCGCCGCCACCCGGCGGGCAGCCGAAGGCCAAGGCCATCTCCCCGAACAGCAGCGAGTTCACCATGCGCCGGCTGCGCGGTTCAGGGCCCCGGACCCGCGGCTCCAGGTGAGGCTCCAGCTCCGGGCAGGGCTCCCGGCGCGGCCGGGCCAGGGCGGGCGCAGGCTCCAGCGCGGCCGGCCGGGCGGATCCAGATGCGCGCCAGATGCGGCCTCCGCAGCGACGGCCGGCTAGACTGCCCCCGGATGTGGGCGCCGAGGCGAAGGATGGGACGCGGCCGCTACTCCGGCCGCGGTGCAGGCCGCGGTGACTGTGCGAGGCTAGTAAGGGTCGCGGGTCCCACCACCCGGGCTGTCAGAGACGCTGTGAAGGGGCCGCGGCAGGCGCACGCAGAGGACTCTCCGCCGGCACTACCCGCTCTGCGGCGGCCCCTCCCACTGCAGACACGGGCCCCGCCCCCGGTCTGGCCCCGCCCATCCCTCCTCCCTCTGCGGCGGTCCCCTAGCAGAAGCTCCGCCCCCGAGACCCGCAGGGCCGGGCCACGCCCACAGGCTTGAGGCTCCTCCCACCCCAGGCTCCGCCGCTTTCTTGGCGCAGTAGACCGGCTGCCGCAGCTCTGGCTCCGCCCAGCTCCCCGGCTGGACCACGCCCTCCCCTGAGTCCGGTCCTGACACCCCGCACAGCTCGGGTCCTCTGCCGGCGGACGCCGACCGACCGCAGACCTGCACCAGGGACCGGGTTAGCTGGAACCGCCGCAGAGCCAGCCCGGCCTCTTAAAGGGGCCGGCAGCCTCGGCAGCGCTCGCTTCCTTCTTTAAGGACTCCCCTCCCCCACCTCGTCCGCCGGGGAGGCCCCATTTCTCTGTCCTCTCCCACCCCCAAATTTCCCCACCCCAAATTCCACGGATGCAGGTGACCGCGGCCTGGAAGGGCTGAGGGACCAGAGCATCGGGAGGTACGCCGGCACCCACCCCCACTCCAGCAGGGGACGGCCTAGATCGCCCTTCCCCGCTTAAGGCAGCGCTTCCGCCCGCACGTCCCCCACGCGGAGGATCCCGGCTCCTAGGCTCCCGGGCTGCTAAGCTCCTGGGCTGCTCGCAGTGGCCTCGTAGTCCCGAGATCTGCCAGGACACTGGGAGCCTGCTAGTACCGGGGCTAGTACTCACAAAGGCTCCAGGCAGCCAGCGGGGGGGACGGGAAAAATAAAGCAAAGACCCTTCGGAATAACACCCGCAAGCTGCGCCTGGGGCTCCTGGCCCCCTCTGAGCTCTCGACCACCTCCTCACCACCCCTCATTCACCCCTGGAGATGCAACTGAGCCCTGAGCTGGGGATCTATTCCGCCCAACGGCCCTAGCTGCAGCGTGGGGCCGAACCAGTGAGGACGTCGCATGCATTCATTCATTCCTTCAAAGGCCTTCACACCTACCACCCGAAAGCCAAGTTCTTCAGTCTCCTCGTGTCTCCTGGACCAATGTGCAAACATTAGTATATGTCAGGTGTCATACTTAGTTACTGTGCCCATTTCATAGACAAGGTCATTGACACCTGAGAAACCCCAAAGATCCCAAGACACATACTCTAACCCCACCACCCCATTGCTGGCCTTTTGTTAATTTCTGCATTTGATCCTCACCATGAACCTCAGAGAAAGGCAAGAAACCATCTTGGAATACCTATGGCTTGCAGTGTGTGCATGATAACCAGAGAGGTGTCACATTCCAGATTCTCCTGGCAATATTTTTTGCATTGGCATTTGATTTTTTGTTTTGGTATTAACTTATGTTTGTCTGGTCTCTTTATGTGTAAACTTGAGGGCAGTTACTCTGTCTTATAGAAACAATGTCTCATTCTTAGTGACAAAAGAGACACAAGCTTGCTCCTGGTGACATTGTGGTGTGCTGTTAGTCACTGTGTTTTTTATTTGGAGTAAATCCTCCACATATTCCCTTCCCTTGACCCCAGCTCCTTGCTTCCTGCTGAAATGGACCTGCTTTTGAGCTCCAAAACTCACCGATCTGGAAAATTTTTTCTGCTTAACTTGACCCAATTGGGTCACTGTTCTTTACTCTTGGTTCCCTCACCTCTTGGTGATTTTCTTGTTTTCTAACCTAAAGATTCAAAAGCCCTTTTCCAGGAAGCAGGGGTTCTTGGACTCCCAAGGGGACTGAGGATAGACTTCTGAGCAGCCCATGACATTGGAATGGACAATCTTTACGTTCACTAATCTCTAAATGAGACTTAGCATTTCCTTTGGTTATGAGTAGGCAGCAAGTAGAAGCCCTTGGGATTTTATCACTTATAGAAACCACTGATTTTTTTCAGATCATACCACAGTTACTGTAGGTATCCTGAGATACTGTATAAGCCACCCAACTTTGAAAATCATATTAAACCCACCACTTAATCTTATTATTTAATGTCTGAACAAAGAAGAGCATTTACGGTCACAAATTTGCTTTTTTGCTATTTGGATGTCTGTATTTTAAATTGTTTTAATTGCATGAAATAAAAATGCATCCTAAGTGTTTTTAAAAACTACTCTGAGAAGGAGCCACAGGTTTCACCAGATGCCTGAGGGGCCCATGCAACAGAAAAGGTTAAAACACACACACACACACACACACACACACAGACAGACAGACACACACACACACACACACACACACCTGAGGAGTGGCTTCAGAGAGCCTCTTCCAGGAAGGATCTATCCTGCCAGAAATTACCCTAGAATTGGGTGTGAAATAGCTTGGAGTGGGCAGCCCTATCTTGGGCACTGAAAAGTTCAGCCATCCATGATCTTTTATGGGCACCTGCCTGGGCACTGAGCCTACACTGAAAGCTGAGGCAGGAGCTTCGAGAGTGCCAGGGAGTTGCTCACAGCAGAGACCATCCTGAGGGGCGAGCCAGCCGGGTGCAGAGGAGGGAAGCTGAACTTGGGGGAGATGGCTGAGGAGAGGCCAGGAGTCTGAAGGAGTCGCAGGGGTGCTTCCTGAGCTTGAAGCTTGCAGCTGAGCCTTTGGAACATGCCAAACACAAATGCGATGGCTGGGAAATGGTTTCAGGGCCACAGAGGAGAAAAGTGAGATGCTGTGTGCCTTGCTGTCATACGTAGTAAATGGCCTTGCAGAGACACCATGTCAACTTCCCTGGGACCCAAGTTGTCTCCCTTGATGGCAGATGTCTGTTGCCCAAACCCAGAAGGTCCAGAAAAAAACAGAATGAGATGGTTCCTTCACTTCCAGCCGATATGTATCTGG
>JAJEJO010000599.1:670778-692948 GCA_020662805.1 Glaucomys volans | reverse complement strand
TCCTTCACTTCCAGCCGATATGTATCTGGAGACTTCAGAGGCTACAAGTTCTGGTTTTCAAAATCAGCAATGCTCTGTAAATTGTGACTATTATCATCCAAGTCTTTTCACTTTTTTTTTCCTTTCCTTAAGCAAACAGGGAAAGTTCATGACTGTAAAGAAGCAGGGGATAGGGGCTGGGGATGTAGCTCAGTTGGCAGAGTGCTTGCTTTACAAGCACAAGGCCCTGAGTTCGATCCCCAGCACCGCAAAAAAAAAAAAGAAGAAGCAGGGGATAAGAGCACGTCCCCAATCCCATGCCCAGTCACCCTCTCTGGTGCCAGAGTTCAGTCCTGCTGCCAGGGAGCATGCACGGCTCCCTCTCCCTGAGTCCCCCCTCCCCACCCCCAGGCTGCAGTTTCTAGAACATTCCCATCAGGTTTCTTCATGAGAAATGAAAGACAGCAGTAAAACATGATGGTACAGAGGAAAGGGAGTGGCCGCAGATCCTCACCATGCAGCAGGTGAGAAGTAATCCTTTAAGCAGCACAAGCAAATTCTTAAGATGTCCCAACCCTCCTCCCAGAAAAACAATGAGGACGACAGCAGCCAAAAAAAAAAAACCTTCTTGGTGAAGAGGGCAACTCCTGCCGTCCTGGCACCAGCCGCAGGTGGTGGGCCTGGTCCTCACCGGCAGCCCCGGGGCTTACAAGCGACTTAAGCTGCCTGTTGGTTCAACAATTTTTCTAGATGAGTTGGCCGTCCCTCAGAAAGGATTTCACCAAAGTCAGGCGCCAGGGTGTCCCAGTGGCTGCCCTGGCGGTGCTGATCTTGGTCAGCTGCCTTCTGGGAGACCTGTTTGCTTCCAGCACCTTCTCCAGGCCTCCCCAAGGCCGGCCTGGGTGGCTAGGAGCAAGGGGCCCAGAGTCAGGCTCCGTCAATTATTAACCGGTGACCTTGGGCAAGCTACTCAACCTCTGTGCCTCGTTTTCCCCTCCTGTAAAACGGGATGGTCACGGCTCACAGGGTGGCTGTGGGCCTGAACAAGTCCACACCCGTGAAGCGCCAGCTTCCACAAGCCAAATGCCTGGAACCTGGAGTGTGCGCAGGCCCCGGTGGGTGGAGGCAGGGCTTTGAGCGACACAGGATTACAATCAGAGGATTGCAGCCTGCACACCTAAGGAAGGCCCCTAAGGAAGGCCGGGTGGGCTCCCTCCAGGGGCCACAGCGGGAGGGGCCTTGCTCTCATGTCACGTTCCCGATTCCCATAGAAGGGGCATCTGCTAGTCATCTCCTTCGCCCCAACCTTCTCACTAAAACCCCATTTGTTCAAGAGTTTCTTACAGATGGGGACACAGCTCACAAGGAGGAAAGGGCCCCCCCATGAACACAGCCCACGGCACAACTGAGCTTTGAACCCAGCGCCCCCCACATTCCAGCTGTAGCCCCTTCCGACCTCCAGGGGGGCGCAGGAGTGAGCTGTTGAAGTGCCAACCTGTTCCATGGGGCGGGCGGAAACCTCCCTAGAGTGGCAGGAGGGCAGAGAATGCGAGGGACAGGGACGTGGTCGACTGAGGCAGCGCCTCGCTGAGGCCCTAACCCTGTGCTCTTGCCTCTGGGCCTCTGGGCCTCTGCGCGCGCTGGCTCCCCCAGGACAGGACTGGCCGTGCTGGCTGGCTCTCACTGATCCCAGCATTTCTTTGTTGTTCTGTGGTGACTCTGGATAGAGGCACAGCCACGTTCAGTAGGTGCCCAGCTCAGGGAACTCTCCAGCTCTCAGCAGGTCCTTCCTGCACCCCTGAGGCTCCCTCCGCTCCCTCCGGTTGCTAGCTCCAAAGGTGTGCGGGCTCTTCTCACCTGGATTCCTTTCTAGCCTGTCCTGGAACCTGAGCAGTTCGTCCTTGGCTGCTTCCGCTCAGCCCTGGGTGGTGAGATCCTGGGCCGCTGTGTGCAGGAGTTGACACTGGTCTGTGTCGTGGTGTGAGTGGCTCATGGTTTGGACGAGGCGGGACTGATTTGTCCATTCTACCGCAGGTGGACACCGGGTGGCTGCATAGTTCGGGATGGGGGCAGGAGTGGACAGAGTGCTGCAAACCTTCTCGTCTGTTTTTGGTGGATGTAAGCACCATGCCCAAGAGGATGCTGGGTCAGTAGGCGCAAGCGGGTTCGGCATGAGTGGACACCGTCCACAGTTTTCCAAGTCAGCCGTTGGGCCATGCACACAGTTCAAGTGTCCCAGCTGATATTTAGCACTGACCGTCCCTTGATTTTAGCCCTTCTAGTGAGATGAGGGTAGCACCTCCTCCCATTCTTCCCCAGCATGACCTTGGTCTCTCCGTGGTGTACCACCAGGTCCCCAAAGCCCTCGTCTCTTGGAGGGAGGCTCCTGGGGGGAGGGGAGGACACCTCCTTTTGACCTAGAGCTCTCTTGGGAAGGGGAAGCCAGCCTGCCCAACCCCAGGCCACTCCTCCTCTTCCAGACTCTTCCCAGAAGAGTCAGAAGTCCCACCTGGAGGACACAGGTTCCTTTCTTTGATGTGCCCTAATTCATCTGAAGCCCAGTGTTTAACAAGATGGTGCTTCACTGAGAGGGAGATACTGGGGCTCTCAGAGCCTCAGTTTCCCCATCTATAAAATGGGGATGATACCTCTGCCTCCTAAGGCTGTGGAGAGTCAGTAAAAGGCTACACATTGAGTCCTCGGAAGGATGCCTGGTAGAGGGTGAGTACTAGACCAGGGTGGCTCTCTGAGGTCACTGAGAAGCCTTCAGTCCTCTCTCAGGGGAGATGGCCTCTCCTGCCTCGTTTTTATCATCCTCGGAAAGGTTTATAAAGTGCTGGGTGGCATCTCTGCCCAAAGAGATGGATCATTGACCCCAGGAAAACATGCCATGCACCCTCCCTCTGCTGCCTGGGCAGCGCCCTGATCCTCAGCGCGACCTGGCGGCATCGATCCCGGCGCTCAGAGGGCACAGACCGCCCAGAGGCATCAGCTCGTCCCCTCTCTTCCATCTGAGAAGAGACCACCACCTCACTTTACAGACGGAGACTCTGGAGCTGGGCAGGGAGAAGCCGGGGCACCAAGGACCTGCCCCTGGCTGGGGGAGGAGGCTGCAGCCCAGCAAGGGGCCAGGCGGGTGGACTGCTGCCAGGGTGTCCCTGGGAGTTCCAGAAACCAGTGGGCGGGAGGGCAGCGTCCTCCCTCTGCCGGGACCCCTCCTGTCCTCTGAACAGGTTCATCTGCTCTCATTAGAAGGTAAGTGCTGACAGCCCCGCTGACCTCCCTCCAGCTTCCGGTCTGCAGGTGGCTTTCTGGTGACAGGGAAAGCCCTCAGAAGAAAGCAGGGCAGGTCCTCTGGGCCTCATGTCCAATTTCTGCTGAAACAGAGGTCCTAGCAACCCGGACACCTCCCGGGAGGGGACTGCAAGAGGAGGGTGAGTCAAAGGCCCTCTTCCCGGAGGGCGGCCCTTGCAGGCCCGGGAAGGGAAGGAATGCGGCTGAGCTCAGCCCCGCTGACAGAATTGTCTCCCTAATTGTCCTTAACTCGACTCGGGAGTTACTCACCAGTCAGTCACGGTGTCAGCCTGGAGACTTCCCCAGTGGCTATTTCATAACCACGGCGGACGGACGCAGAGGCCTCCTCGGCCTACACCTGCCCTGCACCTGTCAGCCCGACTCAGACAGATGAGGGGCGTCATTAAGTGTCCGGCAACAGGTGATGGACTCAGGAATCTTGGCACATCCACAAGATGAATCCTCAGGGCCATCCACAGCAATGGGACTCATCTTTATTTCTTGGTATAGAAAGAGAAACTGTGACTAAAGGAAAAAGTATAAAACAAGAATGGAAGGCTGTGTAGCTGGGTGGGAGAGCACTTGCCTAGCGTGCTCCGGACCCTGGCTCCCATCCCCAGCACCACACACCCACCCACCCACCCACACACACACAGAAAAACCCATTTTTAAAAGTCTGTTTGTTTTGCTGGGTGTGATGGCACACACCTGTAATGCCAGCAACTAGGGAGGCTGAGGCAGGAGGATCAAAAGTTCAAGGCTAGCCTCAGCAACTTGGTAAGGCCCTGTGCAACTTAGTGAGACCCTGTGTCAAAATATTAAAGGACTGGGGGCGTAGCTGTGGTCAACCACCCTTGGGTTCAATCCCTGGTATCAAATTTTTTAAAAAGTGTGTTTGTTTTGGGGCTGGGGTTGTGGCTCAGTGGTTAAAGCACTTGCTAGCATGCATGAGGCACTGGGTTCGATTCTCAGCACCACATATAAATAAAAGAATAAAATAAAGGTCTATCAACATCTAAAAAATATTTAAAAAATAGTGTTTGTTTTATAAATGTGAGGTTATCTATGTGTGTATACATAGAAAAAATCCAGAAGGAATTCCCAAGGCCAGCAGATGATTTTTACTTTTTGAAATCCTTTTTTGTGTTTTCTGAATTCGTAACAATGACCACAGCTGGAAACTCCCAGCCAGGAACAAAGCAGGCGCCGGCCAGCGTCCTCTCATTTAGCCCCCTGTGTCAGGACGACGGAGGTCAGTGAGATCCTTCCCCCCGTGGATAATGAGCACTTCATATTTTTATAAGGAGAAAAATAAAAAGGCGATTTCTATTTCCAGAAAAAACACATGTATTGGCTACAAATGCGTAAAAGGCAGTTGATGGAGTGGGAGGTCCAGAGATGGGCTCATGGCACTTGACCTCAAGAAGTGAGGCCTGGGCACATAAATACCTAGGACACGTTCCCACCTGGTGAGGGACCGAGCGAGGCACCCGGCAGTGTCAGGAGAAGGCAGAACTCAGACAGCGTGACTTCAGGGACGAGGGAGCCAGGGGAATGAGCGCCTGCCCTGAGCCACAGGCTCTGAGCACCTTCTCTCCTTTGAGGCTCAGGACAGCCCTTGAGAGGAGCGTGGAGTCCACCATTGTGCTCGGGAGGGAGGCCAAGCGCACACCCCCAGAGTCTCCCCAGGGCCACGACGCAGTCACCCTGGACAGGGGACTGGAACTTCTTTCTCTGGAGCCCCTGCTGTCTCTCCTGCCCCCGCAGCTCCCACACTCTGGGGGGAGTGTTGGGGACAAAGCAACTTTGTCCTCAAAGCTCAGGTGACCTTGCTTCATAGGCAGAGAGCAGCATCCCAAGGCGGCTCTCCCGCTGAGCCTGTGATCACTCCTGTGAATCGGGGGCAATAACACCTACATCAGGTTGGTGAGGGTTGAAACAGGAGTCCAGGCTGTTGCAGTCAGACGTGGTCATCGTGTCTGTGAGGCACCTTGAAACCACACGGGCCCACAGAGTGCTAGGTGACGGAAAAGCCACAAAGAGTTCTGGGGTGGGCTACCTGAGTTTGTATCTCTTCTCTGTTCCTTAACGGCTGAGTGACCCCGGAGAGGTTGCTTGACTTCTCTGTGCTTCCATTTCTTCCTCTGTAAAAGGAGGGTGATGGGAAAGTCTGATCTGGTCCATTTGCTTGGGATGAATGAGTAAGGGCTCAGATCAGTGCCCTGCACGCGCTCAGTGCCCTGCACGCGCTCAGTGCCCCGCACTCGCTGCCTTGCCCTGCAGAGATGGCTGACGTCATCAGAGCCTGCCCCTTGCTATCCGGGCCCCCTTTATATGAAACACCCCTGGAGGAGTGAGGACAGCTGCTGAGTCTTGGAGAGAGGGGGTCGCTGCTTCACAGGTGTCAGTGAGGGGTGGAGGCTCGGGGCAGAGCAAAGTGAGAGGACAGATGGCCTCGGACAGGGTCTGACCGCAGCAGCTCAAGATCAGGAGGAAAATGGGAATTAACCCAAGCGCCTTTGCCACGGGTCGCTGTGGTCGACCTGTACCAATGGGTCAGGCCCTGTGTCCAGGCCAGGCTCCGTCTCACGGCAATGCTGTGGGGACACACTCATGTCACCATTTTACAGATGAGGAGGCTGAGGTCCAGGAGCTCAGCTGACTTGCAAACATCACAGCCGATTTGTGCAGAGCGAGGATTCAGACTGCACAGACCCAAAGGCCCTGCTCTCCTCCCACCCCGGGTCCCCGGGTCCCCTGGACTTGCGGCACTTGCCATGGTGGCTGCAATGCACCCCTTCACCTCCCGGCACCCAAAGCCGAATGTTCCCGCCCCCTGTGCCGCAAGGGTGCCATCGGGCTGGAACCCATCCATGGGACCTTCTGGCCTCTGGAAAAGCCACTGGGGTGGTCTGAGGACAGGAGCAAGTCTGGCCAGGAACCAGGAGCTCCTCGCCTCGGCCTCCTCTTCCGGTGGCCCACCTGCTCGTGTCAGGGAAGTTTAACGTCTCACCTCCCAAAAGGCAGGATGGGGACATTTGCTAGGGGGACCACAGGGAGGGGGCAGCCTCGGCTCTGTGACCTGGACGCTGGCCACCGCCCAGAGTCCAGGCTCCCCTCCCTGTGCTCAGTCGTGCCCTGGGTCACCCGAGGGGGTGGCTCCCAGCTGGAGGGCCAGGGGTGGAAGAGCGCCCCGAAGGTGTGGCCACTCCAGCCTCAGCCTCCCAGCCGGAAACCTCGAGGTTGGCCACAGTCTCCCAGGGCCTTCCAGGTCCCCAAATCCAGAGGTTCTGCCAAATAGCTCCCTTCCTTCTTAGAAGGGAGCAGAGAAGACATGGCCCCGCTGGGAAGGAATTCACGTGGGAGACTGCGTGGTGAGAGGGCCGCTTTGTGGCCACAGGGATCTGGGTTTCAACCCCAGCTCTGAGTTCGGGGCCTCGAGTCACCTAAGTTCCTGGCGCCTCCGTTCCCCATGGTAATACCCATCCTCAGAATCACGGGAGGGCCACATGGGAGGTGCCACTTCCCACCCGCTGGGACAGCTCTCATAAGAACAAATGGCAAATCACAGAAGTCGGGGAGGACGGGAGCAATGGGACCCCTGGCGGGAATGTCAAACGGTTCAGCTGCCGTGGAAAACAGATGGGCGGTTCCTCTAAGAGCTGAACGGAATCCCTGCGGTCCACTCCCAGGCATTTCCCTGAGGATTGGAAATGGGACTTGAGCAGATAGTCGCACACCTGTGCTCACGATAGCCAAGAGGTGGAGGCAGCCCAGGTGTCCATCGAAAGATGAGTGGACACAGCACACTACGCAACCAAGAAAAGGGTCCGCCTTTCGGACATGGGCTGCAGCCCGGAAGGACCCAAGGACAGGATGCCAGACATGAGGACAAACAGGTGTGCTTCCACCTCCTCGAGGGGCACAGGACAGGCACAGTCTGGGGACAGAAAGCAGGACCGACTGTGCAAACCACAGCTGTGAGGCTGGGGATCGGGAGCCACTGTTCATTGGGTACAGAGTCTCAGGCTGGGGTGATGAGAAGGTTCTGGAGACAGTGGTGAAGGTCGCGCAATACTGTGGGTGTGCTTAATGCCCTGGATTGTTCACTTAAAAAATAGTTGAAGCCGGGTGTGGTGGCGCACGCCTGTAATCCAAGCGACTTGGGAGGCTGAGTCAGGAGGATCTCAAGTTCAAAGCCAGCCTCAGCAACTTAGTGAGGCCCTAAGCAACTCAGTGAGACCCTGTCTCTAAATAAAATACAAAATAGGGCTGGGGATGTGGCTCAGTGGCCGAGTGTCCCTGAGTTCAATCCCCAGTACCAAAAAAAAAAAAAAAAAAAATCATGGGAAGTGTGGACAGGACAAGGTGCCAACCTCAGAGCAGGTTCTCTGGCAAAGCACACAGTGTCCCTAGGCAGTGTCATTGCCAAGAGGGAAAAGACTGGCTGCAGTCGGCTCCCCGGAGGCCTGCTCTGCTGAGTGTGGGGCAGCTCTGGCCACTGACACCTTGTGTGACTTTGTCACCTGCTGTCTGCTGGATCCACTGTCCAGAGGGAGGGACCGGGCAGGCCCACAGTGATGTCCAGGAAAGGTTGAGAGTGCTGAGTGGCCAGGTCCCGAGTGCTCCAGGAGGCCGGGGTGCTGAGGTGGCAGTGGGCGTGCTGGGCTGGGAGGGGCAGCAGGCGCGGCAGGAGCCGTCTGCCCCATAAACCAGAGTCCTGGGGAATCCGAAAGTGAGGGCAAGGACTGTGGGGCTGTTGGAAACCTGGGCAGGCTTCCCGGAGGAGGTGGCCTGGAACTGGGTCTAGACGGAGGTGGAGACAGGAGGCGGCTCAGGGATCCCGGCTCTCCAGCCACTCCTCCGCTCAGGCTGGAGGCAGCAGAGACTCTTTTATGCGCTTCTACCCAGCCCTGAGCTCATGCAGTCGTAACTGTGACCCTGTGATGTGGGCTGGGGTTATAGATAGGGAAACTGAGGCTCGAAAGTCTGACTAACGTGTCCAGGGCGGTGGCCTGATGTTCGAAACCCAGGCTTACCTGACTCCCAAACCTGTGCTGCTCCCTGAAGATCCCAGCCAGGCCCACTCCCCACACGACCCGTCCTGATTGGAGGCACAAGTACAGTCCAGCTTTCCACTTTACTTGCTGTGTTACCTCCGAAAATGTACTCACATTCTCTGATCCTTGGTTCTCTGTACAGTGGGAGAACATAGGCGACGGGACTCGGATGCATTTCTATGGAGATTAAATGAGAAACTTCATCTCAAGTGCTCAGTGCAGTTCCCGCACGGTACACACACTGAACGATCCCTGGCCACCTGCCAGCTATTGTCATCACCATCACTGTTATTGTGACGACTTCGGTTTCTACTAGTAAGACAAGGAGCACATGTAAGCAACAGTCAACTCAAGTGCCTGCAGAGGCTGAGCAGAGGGCACTCTACGAACTGAGCCATGTAGAGCACCAGGGAGTGGTGGGGTCTGCGGCAAACCGGAGTGGGCGTGTCCCTGCTTAAAGACCGTCCACGGTTTAATTAAAAATAAACATTTGGTTTTGTCCCCAGTTCCTGGCTCCTGGTGCAGAGCATCTAAAGCCCTTGGAATCTACTCCCTTCTGCACACAATGAGGTAACTTATGGGGGTCCTTAGCTTCAGAAAGGGGCTGGTTGTCAGAAAGACCAATCACAATTACGGTTGGACCTCTTAGCCCATCCCGTCCTCTGGGGGGAGGGACGGGAGATGAAGGTCGATCCCCAATGGCCAGTGACTTAGCCAATCACCAGCACATAGTGGATCCTCCATGACACCCCTAAATAGGGTGCTTCCGGGCTGGAGAAGGATGGGGGCCCCCAGGCTCTGCACCCCACCCCCATACCCCGCCCATTTGGCTCTCCTTGAGTTCTGACCTTCGCGATAAACCCATCAGCGTCCATGAAGTGTTTCCCTGGGGTCCCTGAGTCATTCTGTGAATTATTAAATCCAAGCAGGCGGTCCTGGGGAGCCCCGATTTACAGCCAGGAAGGGGAGCCTCATGGCTGTGGGCTGGTCTGCACTGAGGGCCCCCGTGGGGAGCTTTCGACCCTTCTGGAAGGCGGAGAAGGCTGAGATCTGCTCCAGGGGCAGTGGGCTGGGGGCATCGTGGCCGAGGGGCAGGTGAGAGCTGGCGGCTGCAGCAGGACCCGGGCGCTGGCCCGCCCACTCCTCCTGCCTAGAAAGGACGATCGCTACGGCTTCAAGGATGAGGCCGCTGGGGCCTGGGATGCAGGAGAGCAGTCTCTCACCTGGGGCCTGACTCTGGCAGGGTCACACGTGAGCTGTCCCTTCGCTCCTGTCGAGGTCCACCCGGCCCTGCACATCCTGACTCACCTCTGATGCGGTTTTAATTGTTATTCTAGTGAGGCTTTTAAGAGATGCTCCAAAGTGATGTCTCACAGCCAACTCCTCATTATGACCAGCGACTCATTAACAGCCACGATGACAACGGCAGGGACTCTGCCATGGCCGTCGGCTCCCGCTGAGCCATCTCTGGACGCCTGGCAGCTGACTCATGCCCACAGGTGGACAGACAGCGGTTCCCCGGCTGATTGCAGCTCTGGGTTGGAGCGCAGGATGCAGCGCTGAGACCCGCCAGTTGGGTCCTGGGACCCAGCAGACCCAGAGGTCACATCCACGCTGCTGAGCACCCAGGGTGGGGGATCACAGGGAAACAGCCTTGCTTTTCCATTCTGCTGCCCTTGACACCTTTCTGTCCCTTGTCAATAGAGAAAACAGCCCTGGACCCAGACCCCTCCCTGGGCCTGCCCAGAATCTAGGAACGCAGCTCCCCTCCCGGGTATGTCGAGCAAGGCCACTGGGCAGGGTCCTTCCCCAGTCGGAGGCAAACCGAAGGAAAGTACTAAATAATAGCAACGGCGACCCGCAGGACAAACCTGGCCCTCTGCCTGGTTGTGTGCTAGTCATGAATTCAGAATGGTTTTTGCATTTCTAAATGACGGGGAAAAAAATCAAAAGAAGAATCATATTTTGTGATACAAGGCGAATACATGAAATTTACATCTTAGTAGCTGTGAATAGCGTACTTGGTACACATCATCGTCTTATCTGGGGGCATGCGTTTGTGCTGTAATGGAGGCGTTGAGTAAGCAGTGACTGCAAAGCCTGAACATTTATTATTTAACTTTTCATAGAAAAACTTGGCTGTGCCTCGGGAGGCTGAGGCAGGAGGATCGCAAATTCAAGGCCAACCTCAGCAGTTTATTGAGACCCTGTCTCTAAATTAAAAAAAAAAAAAAAAAACAGGCTGGGGATGTGACTCGGTGGTCGAGTGCCCCGGGTTCAATCCCTGGTACCAAAAATTAAATAAAATAAATAAAAATAAAAACTTGGCCGATCCTGTAGGAGGTGTTGGCTGATGTGGGAAAGATACTGGAGATGGTAACCAGAGTGAACGAATCCCTCATTGAAACACTGGGAGATGTTTTCATTTGTTTCCACCCAGCTTACAGAGGAGGAGGAAATGGAGGCTCAGAGAGGTTTAATGATTTCCCCAAGGTTACACAGCTTATCCTCGGCAAGCCAGGATTTGAACCTGGGTCAGATTCTGAAGGGGCAGGGGTTGCACAGGGCTGAGCAAATCTTCCCACAGCTCCTCCGTGCCACGGCAGGCTGTCTGCAGGTCCCAGCTGACGCCATCTCCAAGGGCATGCTCGGAGGGTGGGTGGGTCTTTGGAAACCAGGGGCTGGGAGACCCCTCATCTCTCTGTCCTTAGAGGTCCATGATTTCCAGAGAATTCCCAGAAGAAGATGTCTGCAGTAGCCCACACCCTCCCCAGCATGAGGGCCAGGTCAGAGCCGGGCCATCCTGCCAGGGGCAGGGTGTCGCCACTTGCCCCCCTGGCCTCCCTGCTGCTGCCTCCCTTCCGGGTGGCCTCCCTCCCAGGCCTCCACACAACCTGCTTTCTCCTGACCTCAGGACTTGGCCCTGCATCCTGGCTGCCCCATCCCTGTCCCTTGTCTGCAGTCCAGTGCCTCTGTGACTGGCCTCTGGGTGACGCACCTGTTGGCCTGACCCAGCTCTCCTGCCAGAGTCAGGGGTCACTCCCTCAGGGACACTATCTTGTCACCTGCCTGGTGCCCTACACCGGGGACACACAGGGACAGGACTCGGCCTGTGTCCCGATGCGCCCTCGGCCTGGAGGAGGCAGAAGCGTAAGGGACAGAGGGCAGTGGGTTTCATGGGAACTGCGATCCGTGAGCAAGTCTGGGGACTGTGGAGGAGGCGCCGGGGCGGAAGTGAGGCTGACATGGAAGGTGGGTCCGTGGGGATAGCAAGGCCACAGCAGGGAGGGCAGAGCGTGTGTAGGAACTGCTGGTGGCTACGGGTTGCCGGGGTGTGGAGGGCAGAGCTGGGCTCCATTGGAGGACTGTAAGTGCCATGCAGAGGAGTTTGAAGCAGAGGAAGTAAATGAGGATTTTGAGCAGGAAAGGGCTGGCCAGACCTATGGTTTGGGAAACTATAACCAGGCCGGTCAGCCTCTTACCTCAGCCTCCAGGTCTCCCCTGGGCCTCTGTGCTGCCAGGCAACTCCAGGACCTTCCCAAGCCATTCCCATTCTCTCCCGCAAGGGCTGTTCACATCTTCCTCATCACAGATCGGGACCCCGTCCCTCCTCCTCCTCAGTTAATGACCTTCCTCCCTATTTACTGAGGCAGCAGAAACAACCAGAAGACACATCGCACACCCTCCACTTCCTCCTTCCTACCTGTGTGGCTGTGCTGCGCCGTCCCCCAGTGCCATGTGAGGACTCTGCTCCTTCCCGAGGCTGGGCAGCCCCTTCCCGCTGGCCACTCTCACTGCATCCAAATCTCTACCTCGACTGACAGTTTTGCTTTTTTCCGACCCTATTTTTTTGGCTCATTTTTCTGATTATTTTCATAGTATAATTTCACAAAAAGAGTTGTGAATTTTTCTGTAGTCACATTCAATTTCAAGAATTAAATCCATCAATCAAACTGAACATGGAACAAGACCCTATCACATGACCAGGAAGATTTAAAATGAGCTAAATAGAATGTCTACAGATGAAAAAAAAAATACATACATTGAAATTTTAAAATCAATGGCTAGATTTAAAAGCAGATTATATAAGGCTGAAAAGATAATTGAGGAAAAGCATGATGAATCTGGAGAAGCCACAGAGAAAGTGACACAGAGAGATGAAGTTGTAGGCTGAAAACACAATCGCAGACCGAGAGGACAGCGTGGGAAGCGTCATGTGCACCTCAGCAGCTCTGTAAGGAAATAAAGGAGGAAATGGGTGTGGAGGGCTGAAAATGCCCCTCTGCAGAGTCTCATGGCTTCATTCCTAGAACCTGTGAATGTTACCTTATATGGCAGAGGGAGCGGCAGACTGCAAATGCAATTAAGTCATGGCTCACAGGATGGGAGATTAGCCTGGATTACCTGGGTGGCTCTAAATGCAATCATATGAATTCTATCTTATAAAAGGGAGGCCGAGGGAGATTTGAGAGCACACAGAGGAGAAGTCTGTATGAAGACGGCCGAGAGAAAGGGAGAAAAGGCTGCCTTTGGAGACTGGGATGCTGCTGCTGGTGGAGGGATGTTGGCAACCACTCAAAGCTCAAAGAGTCAAGGGATGGATTCTCCCCTGGAGCCTTCAGAGGAAGGACAACCTCCTGAGGCTTTGGTTTCAGCCCAGGGATGCTGATGTAGGACTCTGGCATCCAGAATGATGAAAGAATAAATGTCTATTGTTTTAAGCCACCAAGTGTATGACAGCACCACATGAAACCAATGCAGTGGGAGAGAAGCAATAATCAATGAGATGATGACTAATAATTTTTCAGAACTGACGAAAGACAGAGATTAACAGATTCAAGAAGCACAGTAAATCACAAGCAAGAGGAAAGTTTGAATCCACATCTCTAGATGCATATTCCCTGCAGGACAGCATGGCCGGAGAGCAAATAGAGAGAAACCAGAGATTATCCACAAAGAAACAAGGAGTAGTTGACGGCCGACTTTTCAAGAGTGACAATTACAGTCAGAAGATAATGGAACATATTTTCCAAGAGCGAAGGGAAAATAACCATCTAGAATTGTGTACCCAGCAAAACTATCTTTAAAGAACAAGGACAGAAGTCTCAAGTCAACATTTGGCTAACCACCAGCAAACTTTCACCCAAGAAACTTAAAAACGATGCCTGAGGAAGAAGGAAATGATCTCCATGTAAGGGCTACAAGGCAAGGCAGAACAATGAGGGGGTCAATGAATACTAACTACATAAACTCTAACATCTGCATAAATTAATATGGTATTCAATGCCGTTACAAATAAAATCCCCAAAAGGTGTTCATGACACATGACCATCTGTTCTATGTAAGGAAAAGCAAAGAGCCAACATGGTCCCAAAGAAGAATAACCAGGGGTTCAGTGTGGTCTGCCAAGCATCCACACACAACAGAAAGTGTAATCAAAACTTGCTTCAAAGCATCAGCAATTGAGAGTGTGGTCATGGTGCAAAGGCAGATGTATAGGCCAGAGGACCAGCCTAGAGAGTCCAGGAGAGACTCAGCATAAGTGGAAGTAAAATCTTCAGAAGATACAGTTTTGCAAAAGAATGTAGAAGATGAGCTTCTCAATAAACAGAGCTAGAGCAGAGCTTAGTGCTTATCCATATGGAAAAAAACTGAAATTGGAGGTAGAGAGATATAATCAAGGTGTATTCCAGGTGTATTAAAGACCTACATGTGCAAGGCTAAGTATTTAGAAGAAAATATAGGAAACCACTTCTATGACCTCAGGAAAGGGAGGAATTTCTTTAAAAAGAAACCAAAAGCACAAACCATAAAGGAAAATATCCATAACCCCCCTGTGCTAGAAATAAGAACTTCTATTCACAAAAACACAACATCTAATAAAATAAACACACATAAATCAAATGCATTTATCTACATAAGCGATGAATCATCTGAAAGTGAATTGAGGAAAACAACTTCGTTCAAAATAGCCTCAAATAAAATAAAATATTTGGGAATCAATCTAACAAAAGAGGTGAAAAAACTCTACAATGAAAACTACAGAACATTAAAGAAAGAAATTGAGGAAGACCTTAGAAGATGGAAAGATCTTCCATGTTCTTGGATAGGCAGAATCAATATAATCAGAATGGCCATACTTCCAAAGATGCTGTACAAATTTAATGCAATTCCAATAAAAATTCCTATGACATTCCTCACAGAAATAGAAAAAGCAATCATGAAATTCATATGGAAGAACAAAAGACCCAGAATAGCCAAAACAATCCTGGGCAGGAAGAATGACACAGGAGGTATCACAATACCAGACCTTAAACTCTACTATAGAGCAATAGTGATAAAAACAGCATGGTATTGGCACCAAAATAGACAGATAGACCAATGGTACAGAATAGAGGACCCAGAGACAAACCCACGTAAGTACAGTTATCTCATACTAGACAAAGGTGCCAAAAACATACAGTGGACAAAAGATAGCCTCTTCAACAAATGGTGCTGATAAAACTGGAAATCCATATGCAATAAAATGAAATTAAACCCCTATCTCTCACCCTGTATAAAACTCGACTCAAAATGGATCAAGGATCTAGGAATTAGACCTGAGACCCTTCACCAAATAGAAGAAATAGGAGGCCCGAAACTTCATATTGGCTTAGGACCAGATTTTCTCAACATGACCACCAGAGTGCAAGAAATAAAAGGAAGAATCAATAAATGGAAAGGATTCAAACTAAAAAGCTTTTTCTCAGCAAAAGAAATAATCAAGAAAGTAAAAAGAGAGCCTACAGAGTGGGAAAAAATCTTTTCCACACACACTTCAGACAGAGCACTGATCTCCAAAATTTATAAAGAACTTAAAAAACTTTACACCAAAAATGCAAAGAGCCCAATCAATAAATGGGCTAAGGAACTGGGCAGACACTTCACAGAAGATGATATACAGGTAATTAACAAATATATGAAAAAGTGCTCATCATCTCTAGTAATTAGAGAAATGCAAATTAAAACCACCCTAAGATTTCATCTAACTCCAATTAGAATGGCTATTATCAGGAATACAAGCAATAACAAGTGTTGGCATGGATGTGGGGAAAAGGCACACTTGTACATTGCTGGTGGAGTTGCAAATTGGTGCAGCCACTCTGGAAAGCAGTATGGAGATTCCTCAGAAAACTTGGGATGGACCCACCATTTGACCCAGCTATCCCACTCCTTGGTTTATACCCAAAGGTCTTAAAATCAGCAGAATATAGGGATGCAGCCACATCTATGTTCAGAGCTGCTCAATTCACAATAGCTAGATTGTGGAACCAACCTAGATGCCCTTCAATTGAAGAATGGATAAAGAAACTGTGGTATATATACACAATGGAATATTACTCAGCCATAAAGAAGAATAAAACTATGGCATTTGCTGGTAAATGGGTGGAGTTGGAGAATATCATGCTAAGTGAAATAAGCCAAGCCCCAAAAACCAAAGGCCGAATGTTTTCTCTGATCAGTGGATGCTGATACATAACGGGGCAGGGGGGTGGGTAGGAAAGAATGGAGAAAGTGTGGATGGTGTAGAGGAAAATGGGATGGGAGGGGATGGGGGAAGGAAAGATAGTAGACTGAGACAGACAGTATCACCCTATGTATATGTAAGATTATATGAACTGTGTGAATAAAAAAAAAAATAATAATAATAATAATAATAATAATAAAAACATTAATTAAAAAAAAAGCACAACATCTAGAAAAGGAAAAGAGGAGTCAAAGATCGGAAAATGACACTGGGAATGCACGTCATTTGCAACATCTGAAGGGCTCCCGAGGAATCAATCAGAAGGAAAAACACACAGAAAGGGGCTGAGAGCCGGCGAGCGCTGCACAGACCAGGAAACAAGCGTTGCCAATAAACATGGGGAAAATGCCCAGCTCATTAAGAATCAGGGCAGAACCAGGGCAGCGCCTCCCCCGGCTGGCAATTCACACCCACCAGGCTGGCAAGCCGCGAAGCCTGACAGCAGCGAGACTTGTGAGGGCGGAGGGACAACAGGGCTCTGGTCCACTTCCTGGGGAAGCCGAGGTTCACACAGTCCAGATGCGCCACCTCCCACCCGGTGTGTCTGTTCCCCCCCCCCCCAAGACCTCGCACCAAGAGATGTGATAGATGGATGGCGGCGATCCTGAGTCCACGTGGAGAAAGGGGAGATCGCTGTGGTGTGTCCATGCCACCCAGGATGTGGAGGTGGAGAAAATGAAGGAATCACAGCTCCGAGAGGCCATGCAGCGAATCGCACGGTGTCCGTCTGGGCACGGTCCCCTTTCCTCCGAGGGTCACAGCATGTGAAACCAGACTCGGGCTGCCTCCTCCTGGGAGCCAACGGGGCAAGGGAACAGAGATGGGAAATCCAGGGTGGTGCCTGCCTCTGGAGGGGGGAGAGAAAAGCGGGGGGGGGGGTGTGGGCGGGGGGGGAGGCTGGGGGACCTTGAACGCCACTTGCCCACGGTGGTGGGAAAGCCGCTCGGTGTTATTACTCGGATCTCCCAGATGCCTTTAGCATGGATGAAATGTCCTCATTCTAAAAGGGAAACGCTCCTCCTACACACATACCTTCGGTCTGAACCACCGGCCCGTGGGGGCCAGAGATGCCAGAGAGAGAGACTGGAGAGAGGAGACCTACCCAGGGGCCGTCACCTCTCGGGGGTCTTTGGACTTTAAGTGGAATCATGGGTGTGAAGGGCTTCACAGAGTGTCCTCCCCAGGATGAGTGTTGGCTCTTATTGGGATGGTGTGGGGGTGGCAGGGGGCGTTGGTAATGGGCTCCGGGAAAAGGAATGCAGTCGAAGACCTTCGCAGCTTCTGCTGATGGGGAGCGGGGATGAGGCGTCCACCGTGATGTTACTCCGTCGTATTTACTAGTATTTGCAGAAAATCAAGCAGGGACTCTCAGAGGTAGGAGAGGTGGGATGGTTTCTGATCCAAGTGTGGGTGGTGTGGACGGTTATTTTTATCAATATGGTGTGTGCACTGAACTGGAGGAACAAGAGAGAGGAGGTTAGACAGAGCGTTATAAGTGACGGGGAACCCAGGGTCCCTGGAGGAGCTGCCCCCAGGTGTGCCCTGGCCACCTAATGAAGACTCCACAGCCCCCGAGCCAGGCAGCTCCAGCCCCAGACAACTCCAGAGAGTGTGCTGGTCAAACAGGCACCTTCTATTGTGTGACATCCCCCACTTCTTAAAAATGCCTGGCATCTCGGTGTGGGAGACAGATGCAACCTCTTGAGGTGGCCGTGCTTGTCGCTGATCCTCACTGGGACTCTGCCTCTGTGGGCCCCTGGGGGGCCTGATTCTGACCTGTGAGGACAAAGCCTTTGGAGAGTCACCCAGGGACCCTGGCATTCACAACCAAAGGTCAAGGTTAACCAAAGGTCAAGGATGACCTTAATGCAGATTCCAGGGCTTGTCCTGTTGTCACTGGAACCTCAGATCCAGTTCCAGAAGGGACTTCAGAAGGTCCTTGGGGGGCTCTGCCTCTGAAGACCAATGTGGACAGACTGATCCCTTCCCTCTCTCCAGGTGTCCCACCACAGAGATGCCACCGGTTCCCTAGGGAACAGTTTCTCCTTATGGGATGCAAAGTTCCTCTGGAAAAACTGGAGGGAAAAGGGGTTTATGGGAACATCCTGCCCTGCTCCGTCTGCAGCGAGCTTCCCCCCGTGCCAGGCCAGGGTGCCGGGCTTTCAATAGCTTCAGCCCCGAGTCGTGTCCTCATAAAAGTCTCCTGAATAAGCCACACCGAAGGGCTATGCGTCCACCTCGGGAGATTTGAATGCATAATGGTGAATTCAAGCCCCATAACACCCAGCGTAAGGAAGCGGCCTGGGAGGGTGAGTGAGCTGGAGGCGGTGGCCGCAGGGCGAAGAGAAGCAGGTCACAGGAGGGTACAGCTAACATCGTCACGCTTTTATTTTTTAAGCTCAGGAGCTGTGGAAATACATGCATAAGACCCTAATCATGGAGACCTTTGGGGTTCGGTACTATGGGTGGGTTTTTTCCTCCTTCATTTTATATAGCGGCATTTTCAAAGGATTTACAATGGAAAGTGTCTGTATATAAACTGAACATATATGCACACCCAAAATGAATATATATAGTCATGGTTTGAAACCTCCCTCTCTCTCCCCCCCCCCCCGTGTGTGTGTGCATGTGTGTGTGTGTGTGTGTGTGTGGTGCTGCGGATCCAGCCCAGGGCCTCACACATGCTAAGCAAACCTTCACTAGGCCACACCCCCAGCCTCTGATCTTTTTAATGACTCCTGTAATACACAAAGACAGACTCACAGTGGAAGAGTCAAACAAAGCCCACAAGGCCACCCTCGTCCTCAACCCCCACCTCCACCATCCAGGACCCAGTGCCTGTCCCCTCCCTTGGGTGCCCACGTGGTGAGTTCGGGGACATCCCCGGCAGTCTCCCAGGTCTAAGCTAGGAATGGGCAACACTGTGGGTTTGCCATCTTTTACACAGTTGGCCTCATGATGTGCGCGCTGATGGGAACTTGCTTGTCCTCTCACCCACGGGAAGACTTTCCATGGCGCATCGTGAGACCTGCTTCTGCGACCCACAGTAGGGAGGGATCACAGATCGTCCAAGACATCCCCAGAGGATGGATGTTTAGGTTGTTCATTCACAGTGTCTGATGCAGTGGAAATCCTGGCCCATGCCTGTATACCTCCGGTGCATACTCATTGCTCCACGGGAGAGTCTGAGAAGTAGAAACTATAGACCTCCATACTTCAACTTTAAATAGCTAACCCCAAGTCCTCTCCCAAAATGGGATCTGCCTCTGGATTTTCCCACGGACAGTATTTAAGACACGTTTCTCTGAATTCCTTGCCGACACATGACAGCATCGAACTTTTAAATTTGTGTACGTGTGAGTTTCAATAGTAAGGAAGAAAATGGGCTTTTCAACACCCTCCTGCCTAACCCCTCCGCTGCCCAGTGCCTGATGGATCCTTAATGCCCCCCAAATGCCCAGCAGCCTTCTTCACCCCTGCATTAGGCCTACCACCCTGGGGACTGAGCCCTGGCAAGGATTTCCCCCTTGGAGCACCGTGGGTTCCATCTCCAAAACAAATGCCCAGCGCCACCTCTCCTCTGCCTCTGTCACCACCACTCAACCGCCACCAGGACCCCACAACAGTCCCCACATCCCTCTTGGCCCTTCCATCCTTCAGACCATTCTCCACCCCGAAGCTAGAGAAATCTTTCCTAAAACCTAACCCAGATCACATCCCTCTCGCCCAAAGCCCTCCTGGAGCTTCCTGCTGAAGGGGGAAGTTCATCCCTCGGGTGACCGCAGACCCCTGCACCACAGGATGCCGCCTGCTCCCTGCTCCCCCTGCCTGGCTCGGCCCCTAGGACTCCATCCAGGCACCGGGTCCCATCCCATTGCACACAGATCCCCGGCTCCTTCAGCCTCCGGTCCTCGCCCATGATGCTGCCTCTGTCAGGGTCCCTGGCTCCTCCTCCTCTGCTGGTCCCTACCCAGTGCTCAGGGCTTGGCTTGGACACCAGGCAATCTGGCAGGCGCCTTCCTCCTCTTGTTCTGCTTTTCCATCCTTTGCCTTCACAGCACTTGCCAGAACCAAACTTAGGAGTTAACTCTGTATTGTTTTGAGATTGTCATCCCACCCGAGAGGGGGACAATAATGACAGGGACTGGTCCTTGTCCTTCTCTGTGTCTCCAGCACCAAACACCATGCCTGGCACACTGTAGGTGCTCAGTGAATGAGTGAGAGGGACATGCCCAGGAAGATGGAGGAGAGACAGCCTGGGAACCAGGGAGAAAAGAGAGGGATGGGGAGGTGTGGCCAGCGAGCAAGGGTGTCCTTCCACCTGGACAGACGACTCGGGGGAACTCAGCCCGGAAGGAGTCCTGGGAGGCAGTGGGGACTGGGAGCTTGCTAACATGAGCATCCAAAGTCACCTTGGCTACTTGCTATTCTCTCTGGTACCCCAAGTCTCAGGAAAAGCCTGTGCTGCTCACTTGAGTGACCCCACGAGGAGTGAGCACAAAACGGGCTACTGGTGAGTCCCAAGGGGAAGAGGGAAGGACAGACACAGGCGACCCGGAGAAACCCAAGCCCCCAAGAGCCCCTGGTGACATGTGCCAGGTGGAGACACCTTGGTGGGGACTCGCCAAAGGCAAGGTAACGCCACCAGGTTGGAGGAAACTGGTGATTCCATTTACCAGATCCCCCATCTTCAGAGGAAAATACCCACAAAGACAGAGTGTCCCCCTTAGGAGGAGGGCAGGGGCGTGTGGGGGGAGCCTGGGCTTTGGACTTCGATGCATTTTGGGTCCTCCTGCATGACTTCACTTCCTCATATGCAAAGAGGCCTGTCACCACCGTTCACTCCCCACCCAGACGTTGAGAGATATCAGGAGATAAACCCAGAAGGCCCAGGGCACTAGCTGGCAAGCTTTTAGCCTCCTCACAGTGGGTGAAGAAGAGGAAGACAGGCCGTGCAAACAGTGGGGACCTGTGCACGAGGTGTGTGCAGGGCCGGCTTCCTGGCGTGTGGCAGCCCTGGGCTGAAAGCTCTCCTGCCGCCATCTTGAAATTCTAAACATTTGAACAAGGGAGTCCATGTTTTCTTTCTGCCCCAAGCTCTGCAAACTAAATTATATAACTGTGTGTGTGTGTGTGTGTGTGTGTGTAAGAGAGAGAGAGAGAGAGGGAGAGAGAGAAGGCTGCTGCTCCACAGGGATGCTGACGAGAGCCCAGCCATCCCCACCCCATGGTCCTGAGCCAACCCCACACACCAGCAAGCTGAGACTTCACCCAACAATAGCCCCTCTCAGCTCCAGACACCAACAATAAAAACAACCCCTCCTAGCCTTTAGGCTGTTACCCAAACACCCTCACACCCACAGGCCGAGGCCTGACACTGGCGAGCAGCGCTAGGTGTGGGCTCCCCACAGATTTTCCCAAGGTTCCATCCAGCTCTTGGGAGGCTCCACTGCCCAGGTGTGCAGTGGTTTCCAACACTGGGCACGTGATCCGCTGGCTCTGAAGCACACTGTGCAGGGCCCCATGCTGCCCAGTGCACGCCCTAGGTGATGTGTCTGCCTGGGCCAGAGGTGAGCCCCTTGAGGACAGGAGGTGGGCTGCCTTCACCTCCATGTCCCAAAGGCAAGGTGCTATGTCAAGAACACAGTAGGTGCTCAATAAATGCTTGTTGCAGTCTTTTATGCCATCCTTCCACAGATCTTCCCATGGTAGAGATGGTTGAGAGGCAAGATTAACATTAAAAAGGAATGCTAAGAAGTTCATGGTTGAGGAAGAATTCAAGCTCAGCCAGATGTGGACTCTCCCCACCTCAGGCCCAGCCTCCAGCAGGCTGGGACTCAGGCAGCTGGGAAGACGGGTGAGGAGAGTGGAGATGCTGTGACCCGACTTCCAACACTGCTGCTTGGTGGGCTGGCATCTCCCCTGCTAACAACAGGGCAGGTGGTGACGTGGAGGAGGATGACCCTGGTGGAGTCAGGGGACCCACGGCCTGCCAGCTCAGTGACCCCAGGCAGCCACTCCTCTCTCTGGCCCCCGTGGCCATCGGTGAGGTGAACATGGCGGGTCAGAACTGTGTCATCAATATGGAAGGCTCTCACTTCACATGTGGCTACGGGAATCTGATTTGCTCCTAATTAATTTAAATTTAAACTCAGAGACACAAGCCAGTAATGGGGTGCTCTGTTTTGTTTTCGAGGTGCTGGACTGAAACCAGCACCTCGCATAGGCCAGGCAAGCTGCATCTCCAGCCTTTGTGGAGATGAACCTTTT